>KE506630.1:99960-111632 GCA_000441515.1 Elaeis oleifera | reverse complement strand
ACTGGTACATGCACGGTAGGAGATCTTTTTACCTCGACCTAGTTGAACCTAATTCTGAAATTGAATGGTTGATCCATGTTAAATATGATAATCAAATGACTGAAAATCCTGAGAACCACATAGGTAGATGAAGGAATATTTTATTCCTTCCACCTATAATCCTTCGACATTTCCATCATTCTATGAGATCAAATATTCAGACTCTAGTCCCAAGGTCGATTTGAATCTGATAGTCCAAAAATTAGATAAAGTCAACATTCTTATAGATAAATTTCTAACCCTAGGTCAACAATCTCCTGCGCAATACATAACACCTCTCAATTATTAGAAGATTTGTTCTATCTGTGCTAGTCCAGCC
Source organism: Elaeis oleifera (assembly GCA_000441515.1). Taxonomy (NCBI): domain Eukaryota; kingdom Viridiplantae; phylum Streptophyta; class Magnoliopsida; order Arecales; family Arecaceae; genus Elaeis; species Elaeis oleifera. Next base: position 111,274 of record KE506630.1, on the reverse strand, counting down.
TATCATGTGAGTGAATATTTCACAGCTGCACAGTTTCCATCTTTCATCTAAGAACAAGTTCAAGTTGTTCAAGGCTACTCCAAGCCTATTAATGACTCATTCTTAAACACGTATAATCAAGATTGGAGGAACCACCTTAATTTTTTTGGAAACCTCAATAGATTCAGGCTCAGATCCAAATTTTTTGGTGCAAAACTTTCAAAATAGGCCCCAATACCAGAATTATGCCTATAATAGGAGTCAACCTAGTCAGCCTATCCAGCTATCATATTACAATCAGCCGTCATACCTACCTCCTCAACAACCAATCTAGCCGATGATAGGTTTAGCCAACTTCAACAAATGATTATGACCCAACAGCAATCCATCGTCAGGCTAGAAGCACAAATAGGTTAATTAGCTGAGTCTTCCACGAGGAGAAAACTAGGTCAATTACCGAGCCAACCAATACCGAATTTCAAAACAACCCACCTACCCACTAACCACCTGGATTTAGTCATCAATCTAATGTCCCATCTAAGAATCCTCAATTTGAAAATGACAAAGTAATCTCGGAACTTAGAAATGGTAGGATTCTTAAGGACCCATACCAAGATCAGGTGAGAGGGGCTAGTACTGATGCTTGCCAAAATGAGAACTTGAAAAAAGAGGTTAGTACTGAGATTAACCCAATAGAAGAACCTGAGCTCGAAATTGGTACTAATGCTGATTCCAATTTGAGTGAGAAAGATAAAGGAAAGAAGATAGTGGATGAGTTATCCGAGACATATAAACCTAGAATCTCATTTCTTTCAACCCTAGAAATCGATTCTTCTACTCTAGAATCATCACCTCCTCCAGAACAAAATTATCCTTGATCATACCTGAGTATGCATGTTTCGAATCAAGTGACACCCTTCTAGCACCCATTGCATCGAACTCAACTCCTAACCCAAAAACTCAATTCATGAGTATTTTAGAAGAACAAATAGGAGAAATTCTCAACAAACAAGAGTCTATGAATGGATTTGTAAATTATCTTCCTAAAATTAAGAACAAGAATATGAACTACTTTCTGGAGATTGGCAACAAAATACTGAAATTTATTAACAAAGGAATCATAGGCCATTTTCCTAAGATTGGCAATCCAAAACCATTGGAATTTATCAATCTAATATTTGACACGGGGTAAGTGAGGTAAGAGTCGATTGATCTAGCTGAAGATGATAAACTAAATACTTTTTAAGAGGCAACCCAACTTTTACTTTTGCTTTCTTTTGCATTTTATTTAGGTTAATTGAGTCTTGCTTCGTGTCTTTTGTAGAGATTTGAAGATAATATTGGCTAAGTTAGGAAGAGAACAAATTTTAAAAGACTCTTGAATTAGGTGATATTTCTCCTTTTCTTTCTCTTTGTATGCACTTTTTATTTCCTACTCCATTGAGAACAATGTCGATTAAGTTTGAGGGAGAATAATTTTTTTTAATTTTAAAGTCATCAAGTAAGTTAGTATTTAGTATTTAAGCATCTGATTACACTTAAGAATCAAGTTGAATCAAGCATTTTTAAAAGAAAATTGATGCACAGACTAGAGAGTTTGTGAGATATTAAGAGATCAAATATTAAAAAAATCCAATAAAGAGTTAAGTTTAGAACATAAACAGTTTTTCTCGAGCATTTCTAAATTTTTCTATCAGTATCAAAAAAGAGTTTACTTCCTATTGGCTTGTGTAAGGTAGCTATACGTTTCTTCATATATAAAAAAAATGAGAAAAAAAAATTCTAAGTACTTCATGCTAAGTAACTGGACTTCTTGCCTAAGTAAGCATTATAGTTCGCGTCAAAAAGTGGACAATGTGAAGATATTTTTTTTATAATAAATGAAAGATGGAAGTAACAATATACTCATCCATATGAAGGTTAATGATTTAGAGATAAAGGTAGAGTAATTTAGAAAAAAAGTTCAGAAAATCTTTAGTGTTCTTAGCTTAACTCTCATATTGATTAGTATTAATACTCCAATGACATATCTCACTCACGTTTTACTGAACATCAATGGCTCTTTTGAAAATTGTCTGATAAAATTTGAAACTCTAAGTCAAAGGGTATTTAACTTTAAATTCTTTTTATACTCAAGGACGAACAAAGTTCAAATTAAAAATTGTGATCAGTGCATCAAATATAATATAAAAAATATTAAAATTTCTAATATTTAAATCATATTATTTTATATTTTATATTTTTATATTTTTTAAAAATAATTAATTATAAAAATTAATTATAAATCAACGATGCTTCAACACATATAGAAGAAGCTTGAATCCAAATTCAAATCAGTCGTATGCACGACACGCAAAAATATACTGATGCCAGAGATCCAATCGATAAAAAAAATATATATATATAATTATATATGGGTTCATGGTGAATTGAATGCAACAACAGGCTTGGCTCACGGAGAACAGCTGGGAGTGGTTTGAAGTAAGCTCACAGTGGCCCAGCAGCTTGGAGAAGATTCAAATGACCTGGCGTGTGGGATTTGGTGCACTAGTTTCAAGTGGGTCCGGTTTGAAGGCCTGGAGTGGAGCGTTGGTTTCAAGTGGAAGTGGGTCTTCACAGTGCACGGGTACGCGACAGTGGAGCTGGCCTGTTCGGTTCAAGTGGCACGGGTGCATGGGAGCTCACAGCGGAAACAGAATAAGGTGCGCTGGTTTCACATGGGTGTGCGCAAGTAATAAATTTGAATGCGAGAACGGGCTTGGGTCAGGCGGGCTTACCTGAGACGCAGCAGCACGTGACTTAAGCGGAACTTTGCACCACCGTAAAAGCCAACGAGGAAGCGGGTTTCAGAAGAGTTTTAACGGTATTAAACATTGAATTCGAGTGGAATTATTCTTCTCCATGGGACACACCATTCCAGTATTTTCTTTGATCCCATATCGGTAAAACAAGAACCCCCTTCTCCCTGATGCCTATAAAAATAACCCCAAGCTACAAGAGAGAAGCATCCAAGAGTAGGAGAGGCATAGAGATGGGGCAGTAAGCATAGCTTTGGATTGTGGAGAAGGTTTCTAAGAAGAAAATGCTTAGAAGCTGAGCTTTATTTTGTGCTATCTCCAAGCCTATACCATCTCGAAGATCAGATCCAAAGGAGAGAAATCAGTTCGCTCTTCGCTCCGATCAGATCTAAAGGAGAAGAAGAAGAAAAGTCAGTTTGCTCCACGGAGTACGAAGGAAGAAGGAAAGGTCGTCAACCATCTTCCCGATGAGGCTACGTCAATCGACTTCGGAATCTTTGTTATAGTTTTATTATATTATTTTTTAAATTTTTATATTTAAATTTATTTTTAATGCAAACATTTATTTTCTTACACTTTAAATTTTTATTATTTATTTTATTGTAAGTAGATAGTAGGATCTAGTTAGTAGATCTTAGTACCAATTTATTTTATGCTTTTAAATTTTATTATTTATTTTATTACAAGTAGAAGCTTGGATCTAAATAGTAGATCTTAGTACCTGATTTATTTTCATATTTTAATTTTAATTTTGACTTAAATTATTTTCTTTAAAATTTATTTTTTTATAAAATTAAAGATTTCAAATCAAAGTACTACCTTCTCTATAGATTCGACCCGACTCACTACTTTCTATGTATTTTAATTTTATTAAAATCAAAATTAATTTGATAAGCACGGTGTCCTAATGACAACATCGCGACCTATCACTCAGCTTCATGGATGTCTTCTCTAGATATAACCAAATCTAGATGGTATCCAAAGAGAGGAGAAGACATCCTTAATCACCGACCAAGGGCTATACTATTACAAGGTTATTCCTTTTGACTTGAAGAATGCGAAAGCCACCTACCAGCACCTCATGAACAAGATGTTCAAGAATCAGATTGATCGCAATATGGAGGTTACATGAATAATATGCTGGTGAAAAGCTACCAGATGGAGCAGCATGTAGTAGATCTCAAGGAAACCTTTGAGATCCTAAGGAAGAATCGCATTGAGCTCAAACCGAGCAAATGTGCCTTCAAGGTGGCCTTGAGAAAATTCCTTCGTTTCATGGTTACCCATGTGGGATTAAGGCAAATCCAGAAAAATCAAACCAACTTGGAGATGTCTCAATCAAGAACTCAGAAGGAAGTATTGTGCCTCACAGGATAAGTAGTTGTACTAAACAGATTTGTGGCCAGGTTAGCAAAGAAGTGCTTGCCATTCTTCATGGCCCTAAAGGAGGTCAAAGACTTCTAGTAGACGACAGATTGCCAAACCATCTTTGATCAGCTTTGGGAGTACCTTGTGTCAGCTCTACTCTTGCTTAGGCCATCTATCAGGGAGATGTTGTATTTGTACCTTGCCATCTTCCCTATGGCCACAGGCTTGGTCCTTATCCGAGAGGAAGATGGTATGTAGAAGCCTATCTGCTATACTAGCAGGGTATTGCGGGATGCAGAGACCACACACACGAAGGTGGAGAAGATTGTCTATGCTTTGGTGATCTCAATGCGAAGGCTCCGACCCTACTTTTAGGCACACTCCATCACTATGTTGACTGATCAACTACTGAGGCAAGTCTTGCAGACACTTAATGCTTTGGGAAGATTAGCCAAATGGGCTGTGAGGCTCGAGGAGTTCGATAATCATTATCAACCTCGACCGTCCATTAAGGCCCAAGCATTGGCAAATTTTTTGTGGAATGTACACTCCCAGAGGAGATCAAGGTTGCACTAGAATCTTCCAACTTTGCACCAACGATCCCCTAGACACTGTATGTTGATGGATCATCCAATGTTGGGGGCTCTAGGGCTGGGCTAATCTTGGCTAGTCCCGATGGTATTGTCATAGAGCATGCCCACTATTTCAACTTCAAGTCTTTGAATAATGGAGTATGAAGCACTCTTGGATGGGCTGAGACTCGCCAAGTTCACGAGAAGTATGAGATGAAGGAACCTTCCATGGGGAGATATCTATATAAGGTACAAGAAATAATTTCTTCTTTCAATAAGTTTGAGATTTTGCAGTTACCTAGGTTGAAGAATATCCAAGTGGATCTACTATCTGAGTTGGCAACCTCCGAATATGTTGATATTTAGAAGCCAACTTACATGGATATTTTCCAGAGGCAGCCACCAAAGGAGGGCTGAATTGAGTTTCTTAAAAACTAACTTCAACAAAATATATACAAAATAATCTTAGAAGTGTTTGTAAAGTGTTTAGCAGATAATAATAAAGGTAGTAGTATTAACAAAGTAAGCAAAGTAAAATAATGACAAACACAAGAGATTTTATAGTGGTTCAGTGCTAAACCACTTTCTAAGTAAATCTACTTAGAAATTTCAACTATAACCTCTTAAAGATTACCGTCCAATTATTTCTTGGATTTACAATAAAATAAGTTGATTTTATTTGGATCACCTACCACAATCATATAATCGATTATTTATTTCGGACTCCCAATCAATCTTGATTGGTTTTTACATCGATACCAATTAAAACCAACACTATCCAATATTTAGGCTTAGACCAACCCCAAGTTTCTACACCCAAAAAACTTGTTATAATAAAATAATAAAAATTTATAAGAAATAGAGTTTAGAAATAGTAAAATTTTATTGGATTTTAAAAAAATCGAGGTAGATGAGCTTTCAATGCTTGGACTCCTTCCTTGATTATTTGAGAAGATTGAGGTAGCCTTTAATGCATCTTCTTAATGATAAATAGTAAAATTTATTGGATTTTAAAGAAGTCGAGATAGATGAGCTTTCAGTGCTTGGACTCCTTCCTTGATTATTTGAGAGGATTGAGGTAGCCTTTAATGCATCTTCTTAATGATAGTTGGCTAGAACTAAAGCTCTCTTGATCTCTTTTAGACTAGTTCAATATAGAAAGAACTGAATTTATGACATTCTTTAATTTCTTTCTTTTCTCTTTTGTTCCTCACACTATCCCCGAGAATATGGCTTAATAAATTCCTTAAACTTCAAAACTTCTCAAAAACTTGGTTCCCTCCATGAAACCTTTACTTCATTGGCTTAAAATATCTCTAATTAATGCTCTAACCGTTGAAAGAAAATAGCCATCGGAATGTATTTAGACATATTTTAGAATTTCTGAAAAACTAGTCGTTATTTTGTCAGAATTCTGTGAGTCAGCTCATCCAAATTTTAGTTGGCTAACCTTCAACTTTGAGTCGGCTAAGTAAAACTCTAAGATGGCTTAGCAGTCGATACCAAAATCCAACATTCTGTCTTATTCTATCTATCTAAAACTGGGTCAGCTCGGATCTTGTCTTAATCGTCTAGCTTGAATTCTTAGTCAGCTAGCTAATTTCTTGATTGACTCAAAAGATTTACTGATTTTTATTACTTATGGTGCTCTTCTATCTCTGAGACTAAGTCAGCTATCTTTCTTCTTAAGTCGGTTAAGCTCCAGACTTGATTGACTATCTTAATTATAGAATCAGCTCAAAAAAATACTTTGAATCTTTATCTTTTTATCTTCCCCTAAGTTTGAGACTTGGTCGGCTATCCGAATGCTTAGGTTGGCTAACATCCTATCTTGGTCGACTAAGCTGAACACATGATCGGCTAAGGGACTTGTTCTAACTTTTCAAGATTTCTATCTTTCTTCTAGATTGATACTGGGTCAGTTAAGCTTCATACTAGATCAACTTAGTTCTATGCTAAGCATGCCAAAAAATATTTTAGATAGCTTTTCTTAATCAATCTAGTTCTAGACTAGACTTGCCTTCTCAAACTTAATTATGCAAGTGTGGGCTTGTTTAGAGGTATTTTTAGACTAGTCTTTTCTTTCAAATTATTAATTTCTTTGCTTCCAACCTGAAGGTCTTAAATTTGGAAACTTGAATTTTTTTGAGAGGACATCCTTTTGAGTAAAATAATTGAGCACATTGAGGAATCCTACAATCACTCTCAAACATATCATTGGCAAATATAATTTATACTCAAATATCTTTGACATCATCAAAATTAATTCTAAGGCTAACAATTTTTCTCTTTTTGATAATGATAAAATCTTTTAAGTATTATCTTTCAAATATTAAAAGAGTTTGAAATTTTAACAAGTAAATATCAGATATTTATAAAAGCTCCCCACTTCTAATGTAGAAAAGGTAAGGTTGTTAAAATGATTGAGTCACTAAAATTTTTCAAACAAACTCTTCCTTTCTTATATAATTGAGAAAATTTTAAATATGCATATTTCAAATTTTAAGAGTCATTCAATTTGTGCAATTCATTTCCTTCACTTGTTTTATTTGATTCACTCAATTTTATTTTTCTTAATTTCTTCTTGCCTCTTCTTCTTATTATTTTTCCTCTTTTTGTTTAATTTTACTTAATTTCAACTTTTCTTACTTTTATTTATATTTTTCTCTTTATCTCACCTTTTAGTTTATGTGTTTCTCTTTATAATTCTCACTCTTTTTGTCATTATCAAAACGTAGGGGCACTTACGCATTTAAGTTATCACATATTTAATACAATCATTCAATCAAGACATTCAAGAGATGAAGAAGGTGCACATTCACTTGAAGAAAAGCAGAACATATCATTCAACAACATAAAAGTTTTACATGATTATAAAAGCATATCCTTTACAAAAGGAGGTATAACAGGATCTGGCAAACAAAATAGTCAAAAAGATGGCAAGATGTGGATGTGCTAGAGGAAGCCAATGCTATAGGACTCTAATGAACTATCAACAAATTCAATAGAGGGACTTCTTCTAATCTTAGAGCTATGGGTATAAGGACGATGAGTGGAGTAGGATCTCCTAGTGGCTTTAGCTGGAGAAGGTCTAGAGGAGGAGGGTGCACTCACGGAAGCTGATGGTTGGGTTTGCAGTGGAGGTACAGTGGGGATAGCTTGCCCTAAATTTCGAACAACCTTCACTTCCTCTTCAATGTTGGCAACCCTCTAAACCAAGTTCTTGACCAACTGATATAAGTTTGCCATTTTAAAATCTAAGTCTAACATCAGTTGATACAGAGCAGACACATGTCCTTCAAGACCACTAAAAGATAGAGATGTCCCTGGTTGTTTGTGAGTGAATTCTTGATGTTCCTCGAGAGTGGCTTGACCATCTGATCCTTGCTCTTCATCTAATTTCTCAGCCTTTCCTTTTCCAATTGAGCCTCTTCTTATCCAAGTTCCTTTAATCTTTTCATATCCCAATCTCTTTAAAGAGTGTTCATTATATGTATCTGAGTGGTGCAGCACTCTCCTTGGCTCATTCTTCAAATCAATACCAGCAAGCATGAAGACAAGAGTAAGAACCATACCGATGAGCAGATTTCCTTTACTTTTAGTGATGACTTTTTGCATCTGATGAACTATGAAGGTGGAGAGGTCTAGAGGGTACTCACAGATATGGTGCATAAGTTGAAGATTCTTTTCTATGATGTAGTCAAACTTTTCCACCCGAGGCATGAAAATCTTATAGACAAAACTATGGAGCAGCCTCATTTCTAGGGACAGTTGATTTGCAAATAGACTCTTTATATTTTCAATATCTGTCCTTCCCAAAATATGCACTAATGCATCCTTTCTTAAAAAAATAGGGTTAGATGACTCATCAGCTGAAGGGAGCCAAGGTAGTTGATGGAGAAGACCAGTAGACACATGTTGCTCCTTGCCTCTTGCTTTAGAGTTGATTATATTTCGTTCTGTGGAGGCAATCTCATAAAATTTCAAAACCAATTGAGGATATACAGCTTCATTCAGTGAACAAAAGAACTCCCAACCAAACATTTAATTTTTGGCAAATAGCAAACCGTTCTGGCTCAAAAAACCTGAAGTCTATACTTCTTTCCAAAATAATAGAGCGATTTGATAGAGATATCTTTGGAGAAGATGTGAAGAGGGTAGAGTTGAAGCTGATTGATCCATGTCCTTTTGAGCTGAGCTTCGAAGTTGCCTTCTTGGTGAACTGGATTCTGGTTCAACTACAATCAGTTTAGGGCCCGACAACTTTTCTCTAGAAATCTTTCAGCACTTCAACCGTTGAGTAATGCGCTTCATGAGAGCCATTTTTCAAGCAAAAATCCCATCGTAAATCCATGGGTGGAGACAAGGGACAGATGGTTTTGTGGGGTAAGGTTTTAGGAAATAGATGGTTAGAGAAAATAGGAATGAAATAGTGAAAGGGAATTTTAGGGTTCAGACTTAAAGCTGGGTCTCGATGTCTGAGTTGACTCAAATTATAAGTGAGTCAACTTAGTCGAGGGTTGACTAAGTCTATAGATTAGCTGGCTAACGGTTGGTTGACTATGTTTTCTAATTAGCTGGCTCATTCTGATACAAGAAAGATTTCAAAAATTTATCTTTTTATGAGATGATGCATTTAATCATGCCAACTCATATCAAAATCAATCTATTACACATTTAAACACATAATTCAATAAAAATAAATTAAAGTAAATACTCATAGAAATAAATCAAAAAAACTCGGTCAAACAACAAATTTTTATGAAAGATAATTTAACCAAGTGGATCATAAATTTCTAATTCTTTTCTAATCAAGTAGAACTTTTCTTCACTTAATAGTTTAGTAAAGATATCAGCAATTTAGTTATCTATTGATATATATCATTATTTTGAACCTAATCTCTAATAAAATGATGTCTAATATTTATATGCTTAGATCTTGAGTGCTGAATTAGATTCTTAATTAGATTAATAGCATTTGTATTGTCACATCTAATAAAATTTTGCTACAGTTATACTATAATCTTCTAGTTATTATTTGATCTACAAAAGTTGAGCACAACCCTTCCAACGACAATGTATTTGGCTTACATTGTAGATAATGCTATTAAATTTTCTATACTAAACTATGAGATTAAATTAACATCTAAAAATTGATAAGTACTACTTTTGCTTTTTCTATCCAGTTTACAATTAGTAAAATCTACATCTAAATAATCAATTAAATTTAAAAGATTATTTTGAAAATCATAATCTAGCATTTTGAGTATCAATTAAGTATCTAAATTTTTTAACTATCATAACATGTAATTCTTTTAGATTTGATTGATAATGTGCACACATGCAAATACTAAACATAATATCGGATTTATTAGCAGTTAAGTAAAGAAGTGATCCAATCATACCTCAATATAGCTTAGGATCCATAGCTTTATGCTTCAAATCTTGATCAAGCTTATAATTTGAGCTTATAAGGGTGCCAATACATCTGACATTCTTCAAATCAATTTTTTTTAATATTTTTTTGTATACTTGCTTTGGTTTATAAAAATCTCCTCATTAGTTTACTTGATTTGAAGTCAGAAAAAAAATATTAGTTCTTTTATCATACTTATCTTAAACTCCTTCTACATTAACTTAGCCAATTTTTCACACAAAAATTCATTGGCAGCACTAAATATTATGTCATCCACATATATTTAGATAATTAAAGATCATTTCTTTTTTAATAAAAGAGTTGTATCCATATTTTCTCTTTTAAAATCATTTTCAAGTAAAAGTTTGCTTAACCTATCATGCCATACTCTGGGTGCTTGTTTAAATCATATAGTGCTTTGTTTAATTTGAAACATGATTTAAAATTCATAATTTTAAAATCTAGAGGTTGTTATACATAAACTTTCTCCATAATATATCTATTTAAGAAAGTATTTTTCACATCCATTTAAAAAAATTAAAATCCATGAAGCATATAAGTACTAAGAGTAATCTAATAGCCTCAAGTCTAGCAACTAGTGTAAAGATTTCATTAAAATTCATTTTTCTTTTGATTGTAATCTTGTGCAACCAATCTTTCCTTATCACTACAAGAAATTTAATTTTTGCGATGAAATTTTTTATCGCTAAAATTTATATTTTCGTCGTTAATACTTTTAGCGACGAAATATATCGTCGCTAAAAGTTTGTAGAGAAAGCCTCGTAGCAAAAGACCTTAGCGACGAAAAGATTTTATTTCGTCGCAAAAAATAGTTAACCTGGACGATGAAGTAATCGCTGTATTAGCGACGAAATAATTTTATCGCAAGAGCTTAAATTTTCGTCGCTAAAATTGCAACGAAAAATAATTTCATTGTAAAAAATATTTTTTTAATTTTAATTTTTTTATTTTAACGATCAAAATTGAATTTCATGACAAATATTAGCGACTAAAATAATTTCGTCGCTAAATCTAGTAATTAAAAAAATATGTTCTTATTTTTTGCGACGAAATTTTTCTTTCGTCGTAAAAAATGGCAATGAAATTTTTATTCATCGCAAAAAGGGCGACGGAAAAAATTATTTTGTCGCAATTTTTGCGACGAAACAAAATTTCGTCGT
>KE506630.1:84217-95015 GCA_000441515.1 Elaeis oleifera | reverse complement strand
TATTTCTAATAACATTATCCTTCTCATCCAATTTATTTCAAAATTTTATTTTATTCTAATTACAGGATGATTTTTAGGTCTTTCAACTAAGTTCCATATATTATTTCTTTGAAATTGATTTAGTTCCTTTTGTACAGTTATAATCCAATCTGCATCCATTTCAGCTACAAGAATGATTTTAGGTTCAATGTATGAAATAAATATAAAATGATTTAATGTGTCCCTAATAGAAGCTCTAGTCCTAATACTTTGAGATGGGTCATCTATAATAAATTCTTTAAGGTGACTATAAGCATACCTCTATTTTATGGCAAATCATGTATGTTTTGTTGATTTGATGAAGGAAGCTCTTCCACCTCTTCAATTTCATCTTCTTGATCTTGTGAAGGAGGATTTTTCAAAGTCATTTTTTTATCTCCTTTTGAAGAGAACTTGCATCTTCATCTATATCTACTTCTCTTGATTTAAAATATTAGATTCATCAAAACAATATAAATGGATTCTTCTACAACTAATATTCTTCTATTGAATACTCTATGTGATTTACTAGATGATGAATATCCAAAAAAATATCTTCATCAGATTTAGCATCAAACTTACCTAATCTATCTTTATCATTTATCAAAATAAACAACGACAACCAAAAACTTACAACAAAAATATTTGGTTCTTCCTTTATAAAGCTCATAAAGGGTTTATTTAAAATAGGTCTAATCAATGCTTGATATAGCATATGGCATACAGTATTAATAGCTTCCATCCAAAAATACTTTGATAAGTTTCTTTCACAAAATATGGTCCATGCTATCTCTTGCAAAATCCTATTCTTTATTTCTACCATCCCATTTTGTTGAGGTATCTTAGGAGCTGAAAAATTATGATCAATTTCATTTTAAGAGCAAAATTTTTCAAAATCAAGATTTTCAAATTTTGTACCATGATCATTTTTTATTTTCAAAATATTACAATCTTTTTTACTTGTAATTTTCTTAAAGAGTTTGATAAATAATTTAAAGGTTCATTGTTAAGAGCAAGAAACAACATTCATGTATATTGAGAAAAATCATCGATTATAACAAAATCAAAGTACTTACCATCAAGACTAGTAGTCTTGATTGGCCCAAATAAATCCATATGCAAAAGTTCTAATGGCTTAGAAGTTGAAATCATATTTTTAGATTTAAATAAAGATCTAATTTACTTACCTAATTGACATGCACTACAAACTTTATTCCTTTCAAAATTAAGTTTTGGTTAACCTCTAACTAAATCATTTTGCTTAAGCTTGCAAATGAATTCATGCTTCTATATCCTAATCTAATATGCCAAATCCAACTAGCTTTATTGACTTTGACATTCATAGCAACTAGATACTTAATGTTGTCCTTACTAAGATCATCAAGATCTATCAAGTAAACATTATCATGTCTCTTTCCTATGAACTTAATTTATTATCATTGGAACTAGCTACAATGCAATGGGATAATTTGAATGAAATATCAGAACTCTTATCATATAATTGACTAATGCTAAGAAAATAATGTATACCTACAAGCAAAATATTTTCTATAAAAGTGGTAGGAGTGATCTAAATATTACTGAGATCAATTATTTTATCTTTACCATTGTCTTCAAAAGTTACAACTCCTTTATCTTTAGCTTTAAGAAAGATAAACTATGATTTATCTTCCATTATGTGCCTTGAATATCCATTATCAAGATACCACTTTTGTTGTTGACCCATGGGATGCCAAGCACACCTCATCTTCAAGAGCCATGAGGTAAAAATTGACTTTGGCTTCTTTTATTCTTTCTCTTCCTCGAAGCTTGAATCTTCACCATTTCTCCATGTGGTCATCATTGCCTTCTTTTAAACTTCCTTGAACTTTTTTTGAGTAGGAGACAATTGGCTCTAAAGTGATTAGATCTTTTGTATTCGTAACAATAGCTGGTTGCTCCTTCTCTTTATGTTTTCCTTTCTTTGCTTCTTTCCCCTCTACTGTATCCTTTCTTCTTGGAGGTGAATCTCTTCCTTCTCATAAATCTTCTAAATCTCCTAGTAATTATAGCTATTGCATCATCATTTTCAGATTTATCGGATAAACCACTTTCCAACTCTTCCATGACTGATGATTTTAGTGTAATTATCTTCTTCTTCTTCTTCACTTCTTCCTCAGCATTCTGATTTATGCTCAACTCATGAGTCATGAGTGAGCCCATAAGTTCTTCTAAAGATAACTTGTTGAGGTCTTTGACTTCTTGAATCATAGTCATCTTGGCCTCCCAGCCCTTCGGTAATGACTCGAAAATTTTACAAACAAGTTTGCTGTTAGTATACTCTTTGCTAAGATTTTTTAATCCATTTATTATATTTGTGAATCTAGTGAATTTATTAGTGATATTTTCACTAGGTTCCATCTTAAAAAGCTCAAATATGTATAAGGATATTAATCTTAGACTTTTTGACTTGATTTGTAACCCTTATGGATAACTTCAAGTCAAACCCATATTTCTTAGCAGAAGAATGGATAGAAATGCGATTAAACTCATTAGCATCTAAAGAGCAATACAAAATATTCATAGCCTTAGCATTTAATTGAGCTAATCTCTAATCTCATTCATCTCAATCCTTTTCAGATTTCGATAAAGGCATACCATCAATTATAATTATGGATGTGTGAGGACCATTGACTATAATATTCCACATGTCATAGTCTTGTGCTTGAATGAATATTTTCATTCATGCCTTCCAATAAGTTTAGTCTGTGCCATTGAATAGTGAAAGTCTATTGATTGATTGGCCTTCAATTAAGGATGCCATTGATGTTTAACTCTTGATTGTTAGATCAATTAGGCTGACTATCTGCTCTGATATTACTTATTTTTCAGAATAGCAATCGAAGAGAGAGGTTGAATTGAGTTTCTTAAAACAACTTAAAGAAAATATATCCAAAATAATCTTAGAAGTATTTGTGAAGAGCTTAGTAGATAATAATAAAGGAAGTAGCATTAACAAAGTAAAGAAAATAAAATAATTACAAACATAAGATATATTATAATGGTTCGTGGTCAAACTCAGAACCTACGTTCACTCCCCAAGTAAACCCACTTAAAAATTTCAACTATAACCTCTCAAAAGTTATAGTCCGATTATTTTTTTCAGTTTACAATCTAATCCAGTTAATTTTACTTGGATCACCAATTACAACCTTACAACAGATTGTTTTATTCTAGGCTTACAATCAACCCCCATTAGTTTTGGTAGAGATACCAATCAAAATCAACACCATCCAATTTTAGGCTTGGACCAACTCCAAGTTTCTACATCCAAGAAACTTGTTACAATAAAATGAATGAAAATTTACAAGAAATAGAGTTTAGAAATAGTAAACTTGATTGGCCTTTGAAGAAGTCGAAGTAGATGAGCTTTCAATACTTGAAGTTCTTCCTTAATTGCTTGAGAGGCTTCAATGCTTCTTTCAATGGTAGTTGATTAGAATTAAAGCTCTCTTCCTCTCTTTTAGACTAATTCAATATAGGAAGGAGTAAATTTATGGCACTCTTTAATTTCTTCTTTTTCTCTTTAGTTCCTCACACTATTTTCAAGAATATGGCTCAATAAATTTCTTAAACTTCAAAACTTCTCAAAAATTTAATTTCTCCATGAAACTTTACATTTATTTGCTCAAAAATATCTACAATTAATACTCTAACTGTTGGAAGCTTTAAAATAGCCATCGAAATGAATTTAGACATGTTTTAGAATTTTGTTATTCTGATAGAATTTTGTGAGTTGGCTCACCCAAGCTCTTGGTCAGCTAACCTTCAACTTTGAGTAGCTAAGCAAAACTCTGAGATGGCTCAGTAGTAGATATCATAAATCTAACATTTTGTCTTGTTCTGTCTGTCTGAGACTGGATTGGCTCAGATCTTTTCTTAATCAACTAACTTGAATGCTTATTCGGCTAGCTAATTCTCTAGGTTGACTCAAAAGACTTATTGATTTCTAGTACTTTTTATGCTCTTCTATCTCTGAGACTAAGTCGGCTATCCTTCTTCTTGAGTCAGCAAAGCTCCAAACTTGGTCCGTTATCTTGATTATAGGGTTGGCTCAAGAAATACTTTGAATTTTCATCTTTTGTTTCATCTTGAGTCTGAGATCCTATCTTGATCAACTAAGCCAAACACATGGTCGGCTATCTAAAATTGGGTCGATTGAGATCCTGTCTTGATCAACTAAGCCAAACACATGGTCAGCTAAAGGACTAGTTTGATTTTCAAGATTTCTATCTTCCCTCAAACTGATGCTAGGTCGGCTAAGCTTCATGCTGGATCGACTCAATACTGTGTCAGGCATGTCAAAAGATATTTTAGATTGCTTTTTTTGATCAATCTAGTTTTATACTAGACTTACCTTCTCAAACTTAGTTTGTACAAGAATGGGTTTGTTTAGAGGTACTTTTAGACTAGACCTCCCTTTCAAATCATTAATTTCTTTGCTTCCAGCCCGAAGGTCTTAAGTTTGAGAACTTAAATTTTCTTGAGAGGACATCCTTTTAAGTAAAATAATAAAGCACATTGAAGAATCTTACAATCACTCTCAAACGTATTATTAGTAAATATAATTTATACTCAAATATCTTTGACATCATCAAAATCAATTTTAGGGCTAATA
The DNA here is from genome assembly GCA_000441515.1 of Elaeis oleifera. NCBI lineage: Eukaryota > Viridiplantae > Streptophyta > Magnoliopsida > Arecales > Arecaceae > Elaeis > Elaeis oleifera. Next base: position 90,340 of record KE506630.1, on the reverse strand, counting down.
ATGGAGACCCTCAACAAGCCTAGCAATGAGGAGGAGCCAATTTGAGTAATGCAAGTGGACCATGGAGTAAGTTAGATGGATCTGCCAGTTAGGTATCTAAAGGAAGGATTGCTATTGAAAGACCAAGCTGAAGCTCGAAGAGCCAAATTCCTATCTACATGGTATATGATGCTCGAAGGAAAGCTTTACAAGTGATCCTTCTCCATGCCTCTCCTTCTGTTGGATTACCACAGGTGCTGGTGCATGTTGATTTCAAAACTATTTTAAAAATGTAGCAGAATAATAGATTAAAACTTTTTAATCTAGAGCATCCATGCATCAAAGCACATAAGGATCTAGTTCATATACAAAAATTAATACATACTAATTTTAATTTAAAATAAATATGTGATCAGATCACATACCTGTTTCGGCTTTTCTTTCCTCAAATCTATATCTAAAAGATGAACAGGTTCTCTTTTAGCCACACAAATATTTGGTCTCTATCGGTATCCACTCAAGAACAACTTGGATTGCTCCTCCTTTCTTCTTTTCTTTATATGCAATTGATCAACCCTTGATCAGCCTTTGAATCTTTTGATCAACTCCTTGATCAGCCTTTTCTTCTTCTTTGTATCTTCCTTGATGTAGATCAACCACCAACTAAAATTAGGAAGAAAGAAGGGATGCCCAAACACCTTTTGGATGTGTGGATGCAAGGACACCCAAGCTCTTGGGCCTTGAAGAAAGAGACAGAGAGAGGGGAGGCGTGGAGGCTTAGAGGGCTGATTGCTTTGATGCCTTGATTGATTCTAAAGGCTAAGAGGAGGTCCTCTTATATAGGGCTTTAATTAGAGTCCAAACTAAATTCCAATCTTTGTTTAAAGAGGAGTCCTAATCTTATTAGGATTCATTCTTTAAACCTGAGGTCTTTTCATTATTCCTTATCAAATAAGGAAAGGAGAGAGGGCGCCAACTATTGCTGCCCACTAGGAGTCCTCATGCTAGTTGGCACCCACTAGGAGTCCTCATGCCACAAGGAGATGGAGTGTGCATCCCTCTCCTTCTCTCCCTAGTCCATGCCAAAATCAGAGTAGAAGGTGGCATGGCCTAGAGCTGTCAATGGATCGGGTCCAGACCTAAGACCCATGGGTATTTACCCGACAGATCCGGATCTGGTATTAGTATTGGACCCATTTACCCAGATCCGAATCCAGATTCGATAAACCATAATGTAAATGGATAGGGTCTGGATATTTAATACCCAGACCCAATAGATCTGGGACCCGAATAATATATATATATATATATATTATAATTATATGTTGTTATGTTTTTGGATGCTCTAATTAGAATTTTACTTGTTGAATTTGAATAACTTTATATTTTATTTGTATGATCATATGATTGTATAATTTTTAGATATTTTTCTCAGTTATTGTATAATTTTAGGTTTTTTTTGTAGACTTTAAATATGAGTTTCGGGTCCTGGAATCGGGTCTGGATACCCAAGACCCATTAGGATCCGAATCTGGTACTTCAAGGCTAGACCCGTCGGGTATTTGGATCTGGATTTGGTGCCAGTAACTAAGATCGGGTCTGAGTCTAGATATCCAGGTTTCGACCCGAACCCAACCCGTTGACAAGTCTAGCATGGCCCCTCTAACTCATCCACATATGGTGCGCCCAATTTGATAAAATCAAATGCTGCAACAAAGGCTAGATTCAAAGCATGAAGGTGCCCAACAATTGAGCCCCTTGAACCTAATTCAAATCTAATTTAGATTAGGTCAAATGCATGTAACTAATTTGGTCTAATCCTTATCAAATAAGAAATCCAAGTCCAAAGAGGAATTAAGTTTAACCATGTGCTAGCAAGGCTTTTCCAAACATAATAAGATTTCACCAAATCCTAATCCAATTAAGACTTCATAAGTCTAATTGGTCAATTCAAATTAGTTTCTTTATTTGTGTGACCCCATAAATTTAAATCTATCTGATAGTAAAATATATCATGATCTCTATCATAGTATCACTGAAACTCTTTTCAATAGATCAAAATAATTTCACTCTTACTCAAGAAGGATTGTCGATCTAGAACAATCCTAGTGAGCTCTCATAATCCATCATGACACCTAACAGTATGTAAGGCAATCCAGCAAAACTGCATAAAGAATCTCTTGCTGTAGTTTCTATGTGATTCAGTCTCCTTATCATGAGTCTCAACTTGATGGCGGATAATGGATAAATCATCAAATCTCAACATCAGTCATTTGATAAATTCAATTAGCTCAAGTTCAAAGAGTGATTCACATGAAAACTCTTTTCCATCAATCTCACTGCTGTGGCCATAGACTTAAAGATTCAACCTCTCAAATCCCATAGGACTATTCTTTCTATCAAGTTCGATAGATTCTATTTAAATGCTCACTCTGCTCCTATAGTGGACCAACAGTCACCAACATACCTTACAAAGACTTGCATGGCTAGAGGCAATATTTCTGTGCAGTCAAACTCTAACATGCTCATTGTGAGCAACCATGGCACCGTAGGTTAAAGAACTATTTACACAATTACAATATCGAGATGATCACTAACGATTGAATAGAAATCTATGTGATCTCTTATATGGTCACACTCAGTGCTGGTTGTTCTCTAACAACCACTCGTACATTCTGCTCAAAGTCTCTACACTATAGACTAGAGATTCATCTACTCTAAAAAAAGCGATCAGTGCATCGATCTATCCAAATCGATCATCATCCCTGTGATGATACTACGATCAGAAATAATTTAGAAATTAATTATACATATCTCTAATTCTCAACTCTTGAGAATATGCATCTTAAGCAGTAATTCTTTAGATGATTCAAGGACACATAACACTTGAATGGTAAATAAAAATTGCCTTTTTATTAATCAAATCAATATTTTAAGTATAAATTTATACCCTAAAAAATATAATGTGTCTACCATATTGGCTTCTCAGACATACATCCAACAATCTTCTATTTGGAATAAAGCTAATTGGCTACTAATCTAAGTTTCATCTTTTCAAGATGGACTTTCATCTTTGACTGCTCAACTGCTTTGTCAGTTAGTCTGCCACATTATCCATGGAGTCTACTCTTCGCACCTCGACATATTTCTTCTCGAGATAGTTGCGTATAATATGAAACCATCACTCGATGTGCTTAGATTTTTGATGAGACCTGAGCTCCTTAGCAAGTACTATGGCTCCGTTATTATCATAGTACAGTAGTATGACATCCGATGTCATTACACCAAGCTGTACGATGAACTTTTTAAACCAGAAGTCTTTCTTTGCAGCATCCGAAGCAGCAACATACTCAGCTTCTATGGTCGAGTCTGCTATGATGGATTGTTTGAAACTCTTCCAACTAACTACACCATCATTGCATACGAACACATACCTTGATGTAGATTTTCCATCATCAGGATCAGATATGAAGTCTGAATCAGTATATCCCTCGATCGGTAATTCAAACCCTCCTCCAAAGATCAAGAATGAATCCTTAGTTCTTCTCAAGTACTCAAAGATGTTCTTTATAGCTATTCAGTGCTCTTCATCTAGATTTGACTGATACCTGCACGTGACACTCACAGTAAGGATGATATCAGATCGAGTATACAGCATGACATACATGAGGCTCCCTAGCATTAAAGCATAAGGAATCCTACTCATACACTGAACTTCTTCAGATATGGTCGGACACATCATCTTGAAAAGATGAATACTTTGTCTAAGAAGTAGAAGTTTCTTTTTAAAGTTATTCATGCTAAATTTCTTCAGCACTTTCTCTATGTACAGCTTTTGCGATAGGCCTAGCATCCTCTTAGATCTATCCTGATAGACCTTTATTCTAAGAATATAGGATACTTCCCTTAGATCTTTCATGAAGAATTTTTTAGACAACTATCTTTTGATCGAGGTCAACATGGGGATATCATTTTCAATAAGGAGAATATCATCCACATACAGTATAAGAAATGTCACTGTGCTCCCACTGATCCTTTTGTATCATAAGATTCTTTTTCATTTTTGATGAAATTAAACGATTTGATCGCATCATCAAAATGAATGTTTCAACTTCGAGAAGCTTGCTTTAATCCATATATGAATCTTTGTAGCTTGCAGACTTTGTGATCTCCATCATTAAAAGTAAATCCAAAGACTGCTCTATATAGATATCTTTCTCAAAATATCTATTTAGAAAAGTAGTTTTTATATCCATCTATCAGATTTCATAATTATAATAAGCTGTAATAGCAAGCAAAGTATGGATGGATTTAAGCATGGCTACAGGTGAGAAGGTATTCTGATAGTCAATGCTTTCGCATTGACTATAATCTTTTGCCACAAGTCTAACTTTATAGGTCTCTACCTTGCCATTTGTATCTATTTTTTTTATAAATCTATTTACATCCAATGGGTACTATACCCTCTGGGAGATCAACTAAGGCCCATACTTGATTTGAGTGCATTGAGTCAATTTCTGACTTCATTGCATCTAACTATTTTTTGCAGTCAATATCGGATATTGCCTCGTCAAAGGTGTTAGGATCATCTTCATGACCCTTATCTCACACAAAAATATTTCTCTACATCCTCTATAAGCATACCCATGTACTTTTCAAGAGGATGGGAGACTTTATTAGATCTATGAGTTGGTGGAGGAATATTAACTACTGGCTTAGTAATTTTGGATTTCTGAGGATCTATAACTCGTTGCTCTTCAGAAATCTTCTCTTCAAGCTCAATTAACCTCCTACTGCTATCATTCTGGATAAACTATTTTTTGAAGAATATGGCATGACGACTCACAATCATATTATGAACATATGAAAGTAAAATCTCATAGATTCTTTCAGATACCTTATAAAGCGAGTTATGACAAATCTATCCTCTAATTTGTTAGTCATTTGTGTTTTCACATAGGCTGGATATTTCCAAATCTTTTGATGACCTAGACTCAGCTTCTTACTATGATATCTCATATAGTATGGTAGGAACAAATTTAGAAGGAACCGTATTTAACAAATAAATTACAATCAATAGTTATGTCCCCAAAGATATAAAGATAAATCAGTGAAGCTCATCATAGATCTGGCCATATCTAATAAGGTTCTATTCTTTCTTTCAGATATCCCGTTGAGTTGGGGCATACCAGGAGAAGTCCCTTGAGAGACTATACCGTTGTCCTTAAGATAATCCAAAATTTTAACTAAGATATTCTCCTTCTCGATCTGATCGAAGAATCTTAATAGGTTTACCTATTCATTTTTCTACTTTATGTCTAAATTTTTAAATTTTCAAAAGCTTCAGACTTGTGCGTCATTAAAAATACATACCCATATCATAAAAAATCATCAATAAAGATAATGAAGTAGTGATAACCATCCCTGACTTGCACATCAAATGGCCCGCAAATATCGATATGTACCAGAGCAAGTATATCAGTGGCCCTCTCTCTATATCCTACAAAGGATAGCTTGGTCATTTTTTTTCGAAGGCAAGATTCACAAGTTGGATATGACTTAGAATCAAAAGAGTCAAGGATCCTATCTTTTTTCAGTTTGTTTATCCTGTTCTTTCCAATATGACTAAGCCTAAGGTGCCATATATACTTCTGGTTAACTTTACCTCTGAGTCTCTTTTGACCTACGATATTCACTACTTGCTCGTTTATATTCACATCGCATCAATATATAAGTAATAAAAATTGTCAATTAAAAGATCACGTGCAACCAATTTATTTACAATAATAAATAAAATATTATTAAATAGAAATCAAATCTATTGGGTATAAAATACCTCCAGCCGAAGTTTGTAAAAGGCCTGGTGCGGCGTCTTTCTGAACTCCCCGACCATCCGAGCTTTCATAACGCTCTCCGAACTTCTCCAATGATAAACTCCCTCAGTCGTCCATCGGACTGCTCCGAGTGCTCTCCGGACTCCACTATCAGCCGACCTTTCACAACGATCGACTGATCTCCGAATCTCTTCAGACTTCTTCCAGCCACGATCAACTCTAATCCAAACTTCCTCCGGACTTCGTCAACAGCCGAACTTTCCAACAATAAATTTTTACAACAACCGGACTCCATCCAAGTCTCTACGGC
>KE506630.1:30494-65557 GCA_000441515.1 Elaeis oleifera | reverse complement strand
ATTATGTTTCCACTGTGCATGCCCACCCTGAAACCCTACAAGCCAAACTACCATGCCTATTGAAAAGCTCTAGGAGAGCTCACTACATCATAGGCTAGGTCACCATGCCTATAAAGCCTCGATTATCTAGTCCCCTCTAAAAACTTCAAAAAAATCCTAAATGAGTTACGATGCCCGAGGCCAAGCTGCCATGTCTATCGGAAAGCTCTGAGAGAGCTTGCAATACCCCAGGCTGAGTCATCATGGTTGTAATGCCTCGACTATCTGGTACATCTCTAACGACAGAAGACTCCAAGCTTTGGGAGAAGAGTATGCCCATGTAGATCCAAAACTTCAAGAAAGTTCTAGGTAAGTTGCCATGCCCCAAGCCAGGCTGCCACACCTACCAGAAAATCTTAAGAGAGCTCGCTATGCCCCATGCTAGGTCGTCATGTCCAAAAAACCTCAAATATCTGGTACACCTTCGGTGGTGGAAGACTCTAAGCCTCAGGAGGAGAGTATATCTACATAGGCTGAAAACCCTAAGAAGATCCTAAGTGAGTCACCATTCCCGAAGCCATGTCACCATGTCTATCTTCTTCACATCCTGGAGGCCCCGACAAGCATTCATCAAGTGCTGGAGCAAGACAGAGTTCCAGTTCAAGAGCCATCAAGTTTCAAAAGACTGAGCCTTGGGGGTCCCTAAGCATTGGGTCCATAGACCCCAATTGGGGCAAGATGGTGCCCTTACAGCCTCCCATCAATGCTAGGGGGCAAGGCCTCAGATGACCATCATCAATGCAACAAGGTTGGGACTGGGAAGATGCAAAGCCCCAGGTCTCAACACATTTACACAAGTCATTGCAGCATAAAAGAGTCAAAAAGAATTGTCTTCTTTTATTGATAATTCTCAAGTATAAAAGTTTCAGCTCGATGGCCAAGTTATAATATATATGAAGACTTCTAAGTACAAGGAACAAGACACTAAAGGATAGAGAAAGGTGCTTATCCTGCACTGAAGGATATAGGGAATGGCATGGTTCCCTTGGGTGGCTTACCACTAGGACTCATCCATCTTTTGGATATTTCTTTCAGGAGGATCAGAGAAGCTGCCCGAGGGTGAAAGATTGCTCCATAGAAAGGTCAAAGAGCTCCCTATAAGGCTCGATGCTAAGAAGCCCCCTAACCAATTGCCTACTCCAAGCCAGGACTATGAGTCGGTGCAGTTCTATAGAGAATGTTGCTGCATTCTCAGCAAAAACCATGTCAGGAAGATGGAACTTCAACGACAGGCTCCATAAGGATATTGCTCAGACCTCAGCAGCTTCCTCAGGTTGATAGCAGTCATGGTTCCACGGCTAGGGTGGCATTAATTCTTGATACCTCCATGCCAATGTGAGGTGTCTGCAAGTGTGCCCCTTCCAGGCACCCCACAGCTAGTCGAAGGGTAAGAGAAAATCCCTCCATAGTGCAGTAGATGCCCGCGATCACCATACTCCCAGTGAAAGGCTATGATAATAATATCATCTTCTCTAGTGCTTTCGCAACTAAGAAAACTGAAGGAAGTGGGTTTGACCGTAAGCGACAGCCCTTTACAACAATTTATATCTGGATAGGGAAGTGCTCTTTCACGTCCCAGGTTGTATGCCAAGTGTCACAACCCCAATGGCTCCAAAGATCATGCCTTCCTTGGAAAGATGCTCTAAGCACCCCTTTCAGCAAAATGCTATTTCAGGGATTGTAGCATTGAATGTCATACAATCTTCTAGAGAGGAAGATGTGTTGATTGGTGGAGCAATAAATGCTCCCTGGATTGCCAAGCGACGCCAGCTCCAGATTTGTAGGAGGCAAAATCAATGATTGGAGTTAGTGCAGTGCACAATGTCCCACATCTTTGGGGTGTAGATTGTCTTGGCTTGAATTCCAAACTGGCATAAAATAGGCACTAAAAAGTTGCACATCCTATGCTACTAAAGGATTAGGATGAAGGCTCATGCAAAGAAAAGCAAAAAAGGAATAAAAAAAACTCTCTTTTATTTCAAAAGAAAGAAAATACATCCAATCAAGGAATAAGAGAAGAGACCAAGTCCTAGATCCTCTTCTTCCTATCTTTCTCAGCCTTTGCTACTTCCTCAAAAGAAGCCGATCAAGGGATAAGGAAATCTAGTGTAGACTCTACCACTAAGAGGTGACCATGGAGGATCATCTGGCAGCTTTCAAAGCCTCGCTTGAAGGAACCCAGGGACTTCTCCATCTCCTTCAGATCAAGGGATCTACTCACTGCGACATCTTAGGAGACCGAGGTAGGTCCCTGGTCCCAGAGGCCCCCTCTCAACAATGGTAAGGTTAGCATCAACTCGATGGCAAGCCTCATCCCCAGAGCCCATCTAGCTAGATCGAGCGTGAAGGTTCTCTAGAAGGCCGGCCACCTCTACTTCCAGATGGCCGACCTCCCTCTTGACCTCAATCAACTCCATCTTTGTCTTCACAACTTGGCAAAGGGGTGGACTCTATCACCTTAGGTGCTAAAGGCTTCATCCCTAGCCACGCAAAGCTCCTCTCTGAGACTAGCAATCTTCTACTGAAGATCCACCTCTCCATAAATAGCCCATCGAGTTTTGTGAAGGTGATCACCTTACCTACCAAGCACGCTCTAGCTAGACTGAGTTTCTCATTCTTAGGGAGCAAAAGAAGCTCCAGATAACTAAAGATCCCTCTTGTTTAGATCAATGACTTTCTATTGAGAAGCTTCCAAGATGTTCTTTAGTCTCTTGTTCCTGATAAGAGAGCTATCAAGCTGTCTTAAGAGATTCTCTCGGGCTTCTTTAGTGGTGCTCTGCCCAAGTTCTACTAAGGATTGATTATGCTCTTAAAAGAATAAATGCCCTACAAGCCAATCACAAGGGTGATGTGATGGACTTATTTATATATTCTTTCATTTCATGAAATGATATTTGTTTGACATGAATAAAATGAGGTATTTTTGATTCATCATTTCAGTTGCATCTTTTCATATTAGGGATAATGATGAATCCCAAAGATTAGGGTAATGATTTTAGAGGACATGAACAGATCATGACTATGAGATCTAAAATTCTAAAATTCTAATCCTAAATACTTTTGATCGTAAGAATATTGAGTTGAAGATCAATATTCAAAAAGACTGACACACTCTTTGTATGCTCAATGGAGAGGGTAGCTGATCTCACATGCCACTTATGTGAGAACACTAATACAAGAATGTGAGTGCTCATTAAGAAACGAGTTCACTAAATTGACCCATCGATAGAGAATATCTTATAGTCTTATATACATGTCAAAATATGATTCTCTAAGTGAGAGTGGTGCAAGTAGTCCTTAGACCCGAGACCACTATAGAATCTTATACACATGAACCCATATTTTGGTTCACACTCTAAACATAATATTAAATCATGTATGGGATGTTCTGAATATGATCGAGTATGTATGAAGGTTGTGAGTAGGTCAACAAGAAATTGATCACTCTTGGTAAGAGAAGATGACATCCTGTGTATTCTTATCTCTTGATAAACTCAGGAAGACTTTGGTCAAAGCAAATGAAAGTTAGATAGGATTTTTAATACTTTATTAGAATTATTATTGATTGATAAAGAATCAATAAAATATGTGTTGAGTTTAAAATGATTCCATACTCATAAACATATTCAAGATGCAGGATAATCAAAGGACTGGATTGCACGGTAACTTACCACTGAAGGGCATATTTGATTTTTTATCAAATTTCACATCTTCTGGATAGTCATGATAAGTTTCTAGACATCAATCTTGACTTATAGATTTTATCAAATTAAAGGTTTAATTCGATCACCAATTAGATAGGGTTCTAATTGCTGAACTCAGGTCAGCTTATTTCGGACCTAAATCGATTAGAAAGGTTCTAATCAAATTTTGCTCAACTTGTGCCTGGACCTACTACTAGCTAGATGAGGAACCTAATGGTACACACACAAAAGAGACTAATTAAGGATCTAATTGGATTAGATTAAGTTTGCAGAATTAATATACTAGCATATGTTGCAAACCCCAGCTCCTAGAATCAAATCGATTTTGATTTATTTGGACAGAGTTGAGTTAATTAAGCTCATGATTTATTGGGTTTGATTTAGGTTAGCCAAATATTGGCACCTAATTGAATTCTTCCTATTTGGTTTGGCCTAATTGGATTGGGTTAGCCTTGACTTGGCGTCATGGATGGATATGGACTAAAGAGTCCATGTGGTTATGGACTCATAACAAACTTACACACCACCCCTTTATCTGATTTGTTCCATGCCTAATGAGAAGGTTGGCACCTCCAATATAGGCCCTTGGATTGTATAAGGCATTGATCTATGGTGGAGAAGGAGGGCGCTAAAAATGAAGCATTGCGACTCTTCAGAAACATCGATGAAAAGTCCGTGAAGACTCCTTCTGCTTTAAGACACTTAGGCACCCCATATTTCAGATTATTTTTTGGTTTTGAATCATTTAAGGATAGAGTTATCACATGTAAAATTTGGAATTTAAACTGATTGGTGGTTAGATGCCTATCGCACCTTTTATTGGGCGCGCATGCATAAGGAATGAAACACCGCATCTGATAAGAGAGTTTCATCTGCAGGACTTTTATTAGATATGACTATTCATTTATTTTAGGCATGGATAAATCTCTGAATGTTGATATGTGTCTCCATGCTAATTATAAATAGTGTGGAGTCTCCGGTGTTTGGTATTCAAAAGTCTTCTCTTCTTTCTTACAACCATCTCTAGATTGTCCAATTTCTTTCTTCCTTTCTTTATTAGGACAAGTCCAAATATAGTAAGGATAAGTCCGATTATAAGACAAGGGCTTAGGAAGATAGTAAAGAAAGACAAAGAGATAAGAAAGGTATAGAAAGGCAAGCCAAGGAAGGAGGGTGTTTAGGAAAACACCAGAGGAGTGTTGTGCTACCCAAATTAGTGGAGAGAAGTCTTAAAGGAGCTTGTGTCTTGATCCAGTTTCTGTGTGGATCACCATTAGAGAGCAAATATTTGGATACTTGGTGGAAGTTCTGCCAAAATTTTTGAATTTAGTGATACAAGTATTCTTCTATTTCTTCCATAATGTTATGCATATTTAGATATATGATTGTTAATCACCAAAGAGGTCTTGAGTTAGGATTTGATATTTAGGATTTCATTATGCAAAGTTATGAAATTTATATTTTCATTGTGCTGTCATAACCCTATAGTGGTATCAGAGCCAACCTTGATTGGTTCAATCATATGAGCATGTCTAAATATAAATTATTCATACATGTAAGCTGTATGCATATGATATACTGTATATGCTATGCTATGTCTATAATCTTGTTTTGATTTAATTAATGCATATTTGTTAGATCATAAACATGCAGTTGAATTTTAAGGATATACTTGAGACCATTGAGGCCCTCATAAAAAAAATTATATTAAGTCATAGTGATGTGAACCAGTAGCTAACCAATTCTTGAATCGATTAATCAATTGTTGTCTAGGCAAGTATTAAAGATGATTCTTTAATTGATTCTGTTGACTGATCTGACCAATTTATTGGTATCTAAGAAAGTAATGGGGGAACCCCCACCTACCTACCTGGTCAATTAGATTAGTCTAAATCTTGAATATGGTTTGCTCAGTGTTTATTACACTACTAATGCCTTCCTTCATGCTAAGATAATTATTATTTTAAGAACTATACTAAGTTTGTTGTGCTATCCACAAGACTTACCATGGAGACTGATATGATAAAATCTTGATGAATTAAGAATGCTTATGGCAATTTGAATTATTATTGCTTTGTTGTGCTATCTACAAGAGCAATATTAATTTCAAATATGACTATATGAAAATGAAGAGTCTGACTTAACTAAATATTATAGTTTGTTGTGCTATCCACAAGACTATAAATATTTTAAAGGCAGTTTATGTTAAGAATGCAATTAGATAGATTTTTCTATCTTTGAACTCACTGGAGTTTGTTGTGCTATCCACAAGATTTCTTTGAGGAATAAGGATCTCAACCCCACTAAGAGATCAATTTAAGATTTTTCATTAGAGAGGGCTATGGTATATGATAAAATAGTGGGAGCAATAATTAGAATAAAAATCTCATCTAGTTACACATGTCACCATGAATCGTCTGCTTATATAATTATTCTTAATTCTTATAGATTAAAACTCTGCATTATGGTTATTTCACTCTCACTACGTTGCATCCTTGATGCAAATAAGCTAACTGATCCTAATTATGTGGACTGGTTAAGAAACTTGCGCATAGTACTTATGTAAGAAAATTATCTTACATTCTGGACACACCTGATCCTGGTCCAGTCAGTGAAGATGCTTCAGAGGAGGAAAAGATCACATATAAGATGTGACAAATAACAGCATGATTATCAAGTGCATAATGTTGGCCTCTATGAGTAATGAATTACAGAGGCAACATGAGGATATGGATGCTTTTCCATACTGCTCAATTTAAAAGAGCTATATGGAGAATAGAGCTGAATTACTAGATATGAATTATCTAAGCAGTAGTTCCAGACTCGGATGACTGAAGGTACTCCAGTTCAAAATCATATGTTGAAGATGATTGACTTGATCATCAGATTAGATCAATTAGGTTTCACCATGGATACAGAACTCAGTCAAGATCTAATCCTTCAGTCTCTCCCAGACTCCTTCTCTCAGTTTGTGATAAATTACCACATAAACAAACTAGACATTTTCTTGCCAGAGCTATTAAATATGTTGAAAATAGTTGAACATCATATAAAGGGAGAGAAAGATCCGCTTCTTATGGTGGACAAGAATAAATATGGCAGGAAGGGTTCAAAGAAAGAAAAGAAATTAAACTCTAAAAGAAGCACCTTCAAGAAAAAAAGACAAAGCATGTCCCTGCAGATATGATATGTTATCACTATGGCAAGATGGGACATTAGAAAGAAATTGCAAGAGTTATCTTACAAAGATGAGAGAAAATGCAAGTGTGGCACACAAAGGTATGTATATGATACATACTATATTTTCATTAAGTCCTTCAGCAAGTAATTCATGGGTATTAGATATCGCATGTGATTCTCATATTTGCAATTCATTGCAGGGGTTATAGAGAATCAAAAGACTAAAAAAAAGAGTTCTAGCTTTTTGGTGCCAATGGAGAATCAATCTTTGCTGAAGCTATGAAAACTTATCTACTGGAGCTACTGTCAAAAAAAACTCTAGAATTAGAAGAATGTTATTACATACCAAAAATTGTGAGAAATATCATATCTGTACCTCTTTTGATATAATGTGGATATGAAATAAATTTATGGGCAATGGTTACTCCATATTTCGTGCAAATGAATTTTTTAACACTGGATTTTTTGATAATGGTCTTCTAATTCTATTACTTAATAAAATATTTTCATATTCATAAAATATAAAAAAAGAGAAGACATAAATATGTCATTTCTTTGGCATTGCTGCCTTGGTTATATTGGTGAGTCAAAGATAACCAAGTTATACAAAAGAAATTCTTTGAATCATATGATTTTAAATCATATGGGACTTGTGAATCTTGTCTCATGGAGAAAATGATCAAGACTCCATTCTTTGGACATGGAGAAAGGGCAAATGAGTTATTGGCCTTAGTACATTCAGATGTATATGGGCCCATGATAACTTTAGGCAGAGGAGGATATTTCTATGTCATAACTTTTACAGATGACTTATCAAGATATGGATATGTGTATCTCATGAAACATAAATCTGATGCATTTAATAAGTTTCAGGAATATCAAAAGATGGTCAAAAAATAAACTAAAAAAAAAGTATTAAAGTCCTTCGATCTGATCGAGATCGCGAATACTTATCTAGTAAATTTTTGATCATCTTAAAGGATAAAAAATTCTCTCTGAATGGATACCTCCTTATACGCCATAGTTAAATGGTATAACAGAAAGGAAGAATCATACTCTTATGGAGATGGTACAATCCATGATGTGCTATGCTGATCTTTCAATATCTTTTTGGGGATATGCCTTAGAAACTATCGCATATATTCTTAACAGAGTGCCTTCAAAGTCTATTCCTAGCACTCCATATGAATTATGGAATGAAAAGAAGCCCAGTCTTAAACATCTCAAGATATGGGGCTGTCCTGCTTATGTAAAAATATTTTGGATATAAGCTAAGTGCAAGATCAGACAAGTATTTATTTATAGGATATCCTAAGAAACTAAAAGATATTATTTCTACCATCCTACTGAACAAAAGATGGTTGTCAGTAAGCATGCCTATTCTTGAAAAAGAAATTCATCCAAAAAGGAGGTAGTGGGAGGAATATTGAACTTAAGAAAGTTCAAGACCTACAGAGTATTTGAGAATTATCAATAAAAGTTTCTCAACCAGAAGTACCTAGTAATGAGGTACATCCGAAATATACACCTCCTCTCTGAAGGTCAGATAGAGTGCATCATGCACCTTCAAAATATGGTTTCATCATAGGAAATAATAATGAGACTAATATCATTCAGGATGATGATCCATTGACTTATTTGGAAGCCATCATAAGTAAGGACTCTAACAAGTGGCTAGATGCTATGAAATCGAAAATGGACTCAATGTATTTCAACCAAATGTGGACATTGGTTAATGCACCTGAGGGTGAAACCCCAATAAGGTGCAAGTGGGTCTTCAAAAAGAAGATCGGAGCAGATAGCTAAATTGAAACCTACAAAGCTAGGTTAGTAGCAAAAGAGTTCAGACAAAAGTAAGGGATTGATTATGATGAAACCTTTTCACCAGTGGCTATGCTGAAATCTATACGAATTTTACTTACTGTAGCTGCATACTATGATTATGAAATCTGACAGATAGATGTCAAGACCGCCTTCCTTAATGGTAACCTTAAGGAACTGGTCTATATAACTAAGCCAGAAGGTTTTATCTCTAGTAGGAGGCTAAATCAGGTATGCAAGCTTAAAAGATCTATTTATGGATTAAAGCAGGCATCAAGGAGTTGGAACATATAATTTGATATGACAGTTAAAGAATTTGACTTCATAAAAAATATGGATGAACCATGTGTATATAAGAAGGCTAGTGGGAGTGCCTTAGTCTTCTTAGTATTGCACGTCGATGACATATTATTGGTTGGAATGATATTCCAATGCTTCAGTCAGTCAAAACTTGACTATCTAATAAGTTTTCATGAAAGATTTGAGTGAGGCATCCTACATTTTGGATATAAAAGTCTATAGAGATAGATCTAAAAGTATGCTAGGCTTATCCCAATCTAGGTACATTGACTTAGTGTTGAAGAGATTCAACATGGAGAGAAGTAAAGGAGATTACTTGCCTATAAGTTAAGGCATACATTTCTCTAAGAAAATGTGTCCAAACACATCAGAAGAAAGAGAAAGAATGAATTCCATCCCTTATGCTTTGGTAGTGGGATCTATTATGTATGCCATACTGTGTACCAGATCTGATGTGGCTTAGGTGTTAGACGTAGCCAGTAGGTATCAGATTGATCCAAGAGAAGATCATTGAAAAGTCGTAAAAATATTCTTAAATATCTGAGAAGAACTAAAAATATTTTCTAATATATGAAAGATCAGAATTAAAGTTAGAAGGATATACAGATTCTAGTTTTCAATCGGATCTAGATGATAGCAAGTCAATTTCAGGATATGTGTTTACCCTGAATAGAGGAGTAGTGAGTTGGAAGAGTTTGAAGCAGCAGATAGTAGCTGACTCAACTACTGAAGTAGAGTACATCACTACTAGTGAAGTCACAAAGAAAGCTATCTAGATGAAGAAATTCATCACAGAGTTACGAGTTGTAACTATGATTGAAGGACCAGTGCCTCTTAATCATGATAATACTGGTGCTGTTATCCAAGCTAAAGAATCAAGATCTCATTATATATCAAAGCACATCCTCAGATACTTCCATCTTGTTCGAGAGATTGTCGAAAGATAAGATGTTATATTAGAATGAGTAGAAATCAAGAACAATATAGCAGACCCATCCACTAAGGTCTTACCACAGCAACTGTTTGATTACCATCTTGATTATATGGGATTGAAATACAAAGGGGATTGGCTTTAGTGCAATTGAAAGATTGAAAGAATAAATACCCTACAAGCCAATTACAAGAGTTATGTGATGGGACTCATTTATATATTCTTTCCATTTATGTAATGACATTTATTTGATATGAATAAAATGAGGTATTTTTTATTCATCATTTCAATTGTATCTTTTCATATTAAGGATTATGATGAACTTCAAAGATTAGGGTAATAGTTTTAGAGGACATGAATGGGTCATGACTATGAGATCTAAAACTCTAAAATCTTAATCTTAAATATTTTGATCATAAGAACATTGAGTCAGAGATCAATGTTCGAAAAGATTGATACAACCTTTGTACGCTCGATGGAGAGGGTGGCTGATCTCACAAGCCACTTATGTGGAGACACTAATACAAAATATGGGTGCTCATTAAGGAATAAGTTCACTAAATTGATCCACCGATAGAGAATATCTTATAGAGTCCTACATACATGTCAAAAGATGATTCTTTAAATAAGAGTTGTACAAGTAGTCCTTAGACCTGAGAGCACTATAGAATCTTGTGCACATGAATTTATATTTCGGTTCACACTCTAAATATAATATTAAATTATGTATGGGATATTCTGAATATGATGGAGTGTGTATGAAAATTGTGAGTAGGTCAACAAGGAATTGATCATTCTTGATAAGAGGAGATGACATCCTATGTATTCTTATCTCTTGATAAACTCAGGAAGACTTTAGCCAAAGCAAATGAAGGTTAGATAGAGTTTCTAATACTTCATTAGAATTATCATTGACCGTTAAAGAATCAATAAGAATATGTGTTGAGTTTGACATGATTTCATACTCATAAACATATTCGGGATGCAGGATGATCGAAGGACTGGATTGCATGGTAACTTGCCACTGAAGGGCATATTTGATTTTTCTATCAAATTCTATATCTTCTGGATAGTTATGATATATTGCTAGATATCAATCTGGACTTGTGGTTTGATTAAGTTAAAATTTAGTTTGATCACCAATTAGACAGGGTTCAAATTGCTGAACTCAGGTCAGTTTGTTCCAGACCTAAATTGATTAAAAATATTCTAATCAAATTTTAGCCAACTTGTATCTAGATCTACTGCTGGCTAGATGAGTAGATGAGGAACCTAATGGGTCACATACAAAAGAGACCGATCAAAGATCTAATTGGATTAGATTAAGTTTGCAGAATTAACATGCTAGCATATGTTGCAAACCCTAGCTCCTAGAATTAAATCGATTTTGATTTTGATTTTAATTTGGATAGAGTTGAGTTAATTAAGCTCATGATTTATTTGGGTCTAATTTAGGTTAGCCAAATGTTGGCACCTAATTGAATTCCTCCTATTTGGTTTGGCCTAATTGGATTGGGTTAGCCTTGACATGGCATCATGGATGGATATGGACTAAAGAGTCCATGTGGTTATGGACTCATGACAAACTTTGCACGCCACCCCTTTATCTGATTTTTTCCACACCTAATGAGAAGGTTGGTGCCTCCAATATAGGCCCTCGGATTGTATAAGGTGCTGATCTATGGTAGAGAAGGAGGGCGCTAAAAATGAAGCATCGTGACTCTTCAAAAACACTGATGAAAAGTCCGCGAAGGCTCCTAAGACACTTAGGCGCCACATATTTGAGATTATTTCCTGGTTTTGAATTATTTAAGGATAGATTTACCATGTGTAAAATCTGAAATTTAAATTGCTTGGTGGTTAGATGCCTATCGCACCTTTTATTGGGCGCATGCGCATAAGGAATGAAATTCCGTATCTGATAAGAGAGTTTCATTTGCAGAAGGACTCTTATCAGATATGACTATTCATTTATTGTAGGCATGGATAAATCTCTGAAAATCAGAATGGGGTGTGTGAAATGGTTGGCACCGGTTGATATGCGTCTCTATGCTAATTATAAATAGCATGGAGTCTTCGGTGTTTTGGTATTCAGAAGCCTTCTCTTCTTTCTTACAACCATCTCTAGATTGTCCAATTTCTTTCTTCCTTCCCTCGTTAGGATAAGTCCAAATATAGTAAGGACAAGTTTGATTATAAGACAAGGGCTTAGGAAGATAGTAAAGAAAGATAAAGAGATAAGTAAGGTAGAGAGAGGCAAGCCAAGGAAGGAGGGTGTTTGGGAAAACATCAGAAGAGTGTTGTGCTGCCCAAATTTGTGGAGGGAAGTCTTAAAGGAGCTTGTGTCTTGATCCAATTTCTGTGTGGATCACTGTTGGAGGGCGAACACTTAGGCTCCTGATGAAAATTCTATCAAAATTTTTTGGATTTAGCGATACAGGTATTCTTCTATTTCTTCCATAATGTTATGCATATTTAGATATATGATTGTTAATCACTAGGGAGGTCTTAAGTTAGGGTTTGATATTTAGGATTTCATTATGCAAAGTTATGAAATTCATATTTTCACTGTGCTGTCGTAACCCTATAGCTCTGCAATCCTCTCTTGATGCTCAGTGTAAGATGCTCTTTCCTCGGCTGCCCATGTGCGATCACACAATAATGCCAGCCTAGCCTCCAAGGCTTGGATGCTGAAGTTCACCTACTGAGTTTGTTGACTAGTCAACGAAAGGCACATGAGCAAGCATTGAGCGAGGAGGAAACTTGCCATCAAGATACAATGGTGCGAGCTTGAGAGTGCCTCCTTGGTGGTCATGCCTAGGAGATACTCTTCATCCCTAGAAGGTATCATCCCCTTGATCATTTCCCAAGCCCACATATGGTCGAAGATAGCAGTCCCATCCTCCCAGATTGTCCATATAAGAGCATAGGGATGAGAAGCTTGCTCAGAAGGAGCAAGTGAGGAAGGCCCAATTGGAGGATGAGAAGATGGCATCTTGACCACATGTGGAGGAGAGCTTGTAACCTCTCTCACAATCCCGACCATTGTGAAGACTGCTTCTTCCTCAACCTCCTCTTCCTTGACTATGAGAAGATCCACTACACCTGCGCCGACTAGAGGTGCCCCTGCAAGATGGCCTCCAGCCTCTGTGTGAACCATCCAAGGTGCCCGACTGCCACATCCAGGTCCTCGATGATGGCACCAGGCAGAGCCTCGACTGCATCACCTTGGCTTGCAATCCCTCCGCATTTAAGGAGATCGGTCCAAGGTTAGAGGCATCCAGCCTTGGCTAGGCAAGTCATCCCGCTACCTCGGCCTGCACTCCTACACCAATGGTGGACCCCCCATACATCCAAAAGTGGCTCTACATTGGAAAGGCCTCCTTTAGTCCTTGGAGGGCTCGGTGTGTCAGCCTCAATAGGTTGAACGTTGACATCTGTCCGACTTGAGATGCATCCCCAACCATGCTTGGAGAAGGCCCAATTGGAGAGATCTTGCCAGGAACCTGAGGAGCAATAGAACTCAGCTTCTCCTTTCCCCAACACGGCCCAATTCTAAGAGTGATCTCTATGCGACTGGTCTTCCTCCTCTTCTTCTTTAGCAAGGTAGCCAAAGCTCCCTTTTACTGAATCACATCTTTGTCTGGTCAAGATCCAAGCATGAGGATTCACACAAGATGGATCCATGGAGAAAGAAGAAAGAGAGAAAATTGAAAGCTCGAGGAGTTCATTCATTCCAATGGCTTCTTTTGAGTTACAAAAAGTCTATCACTAAACTATAGGAAGAACTTATAGTGGGTGTGACTAGGTGTCACCTCCCCATCTTCATCTCCCTCCACATCGGCCAAACTGCTACTCGAGGAGGATGAACTCAGGACAGTTACACGACTAAGGTCAATCCTCAGGAAACATGCTCACAATCAACAGTAGTAGCACACCCGCACTTCTACAATGGTGGAAGACCTCTACATTTAATATTTATGGATAGATTTAGGTTTAGATCTCATCTAATCAGTTATCAGATAACTGATCTAATTAGCATGGACTAAACCAAACCATCAAACTACCATATTCAAGACTCAATCTTCCAAATTGGTCAAATAAGTGGAGATTGGTAGGAGGCTCCTCCTGGATAAATCAAGGGTTCTAATTAAATAACCACCTCTCAATTACTTATCTTAGATATCAATTGGTTAATTGGTCCAAATAGATTAGCTTAAGCGAATCAGGCTCAAGCCATCGAGCCAAAATAGATCCTTAAGTTAATCGATTCTATATATAAGATTTAATCGATTCGATCAATAATAATTGTATGATTTAAAACTCAATTGATCAAATCTTAATCAACACTTGACTCAGTTTGATCAATTACTAAATCAATTTGGACCCATTATGATCAAATCAAAATCTTAGATGTAATCTAATTACATGACCTAATTTTTGATCAATCCATGACCATATCCTTATGCACAAACATCAATTTCAGATCTTAAAATTAAATTTTAGATCTAAATTCTTTACATGAAAGATAAGTTTTCAATCTCAAAACTAATTTTCAGATTCAACATACAAGCATATATCTCAAATATCTATATAAAATTTAGAACTAAACTAAAATTCAAATCTTAGCATGATATTATATATCTCATATATAAATCATCAATCAATTTAAATTAATTTTTAGATCTTGATATATAATCATATATCTCATATATGAATCATAAATTAGATGAAATAATTTTAAATTTATGCATGCAAACATATATCACATATACGAACTAGAAAATGATCTAGAATAATTTTTAGATCTACGCATGCCTTCATATATCCTATATATGAATTGAAAATTAGATCTAAAATAATTTTAGATATAAATTAAATATTTATATATCTCATGTGTCAAGAAAAAATTAGATTTTGAAATACTTTTCAAAACATATATGTCAATCTCATGCATATAAAATCCGTGACTCTAATACCACTGTTGGAATTTCTTAGGTGTGCATGTATGTATATTTCAAAAAAAAATTTCAAAATAATGGAACAAAATTAAAGATTAAAACTCTTTTTAATGTAGAACATGTATGCATAAGAATATAACACACAAGAATCTACTTCATATACTAAAATGAACACATACTGATTTTATGCTAAATTAATATGTGATCGGATCATATACCTGTTTCGCTAATCCTTTCTTCAAATCTGAATTTGAAAGAAGATGGATTCTTCTTTAGCACACAAGCATATGGCCTCTACGGGTATCTACTCAAGGTCAGTCTGGATCAGTCTTCTTTGATGTAGATCTTTCTTCTCCAAGAAAATCTTCTCGTGAATCTGAATGAAGCCTGGATCCTTTGATCAACTCTTTGATCAATCTTTGATCTTTCTTTTCTCTTCTCTTTCTTGATCTTCTTCTCTTGATCTGGAAGTAACCAAGAGCTTGAAACCAGCAAGGAAGAGGGATGCCCAAACTCCTTTTGGGTGTTGTGATGATGGGATGTCCAAGGGCTTGGATGTGTGAACCAAAAGGGAGGAAGAGAGGGAGGCATGGGGGGCTATTTTGGTCACTGGGAACTTGCTGAAATTCTGATTATAAACTCTTAGGGGAGGGCCTTTTAAATAGAGGAGCAATTGGACTCCTAATCAAAACTAAATCAACCACCTTATATGAGTCCTAATCACATTAGGACTCCTTGTAATCCCCACTCTTTGACCATGCCAAGGTGAACCAAGGGGGCACCAACACTTGGCATCCTCTAGCCCTCTCTCTCACATGCCATAGGGAAGAGAAAGTGAGCTCCTCCCTTATCTTTCACACTATCATCATGTGGGCATGCCCAACTTGATCAAATCAAGTGGCGCCTCAATTGAGTTAATCCAAACAATCAAGGAATAATCTATATGATTGAACTCCATAATTATTTGATCGAAGACTCTTAGGCAACCATCATATGGAGCCCATTGAATCTAATCCTATTAGATTCAATGCAAGTAATTAACTCAAATTTATTCTTATCAAATAATAATTCAAGTTAAATGAGGAATTAAGTTCAAACTTGTGCTAGCAAGGTCATCCTGAACCCAATAGGATTTCTCCAACCCAATTGAGATTTTATAAGTCTAATTGCTTAATCCAGATCTAATCTCTTTGTTATATGATCTCATAGGTTCAATTTTATCTTGTAGCGAGATATATAATGATGTCTATCATAGTATCATTAAAATTTTTTCAATGTATCGGAACAATTCCACTCTAACTCAATAAGAATCGTCAATCCTGAACAACTCTAGTAAGCTCTCACAATCTGCTAGTGATATCTAGCAGTATGTAGTGGCAATCCAATAGAACTGAAAAGAGTCTAAAGGTATAGTTTCGTATGATTCAGTCTCTCTATCATGAGTCCCAACTAGATGGCAGATCATGAATAAATCATCAAACCTCATCATCAGTTATATAATAGATGCAATTAGCTCAAGTCTAATTGTGATTCTTATAAATTTTTTTTTCATCAATCACACTACTGTGGCTACAGACTTACGAACTTAGCCTCTCAAATTTTATATGATTACACCTTTCTATCAAGATCGATAGATTCTATCTAGATACGCATCTTACTCCTATAGTAGACCAGCTGTTGCCAACATACACTACAAAGACTCAAAGAGGCTATGTTCTATGCAGTCAAACTCCAGCAGTCTCACTGTGAGCAATCATGCCACTACAGGTCAAAGGATCATTCACACAACTACAGTAATGAGATGATCACTGATGATTGGGTAGAAATCTATGTGATCACTAGTATGGTCATGCTTAGTACTAGTTATTCTCTAACAACTATCTATACTTGTCGCTTAATATTTCTACACTGTAGACTAGAGACTCATCTATCTCGAAGGAAGCGATCTGTATGCTGATATATCGAGATCGATCACCATCCTCATGATGATACTATGATCGAGAATAATTTAAAATTTATTATACATGCCTCTAATTCTTAATACCTTAAGAATATATATCATAAATATTAATTTCATGAACAATTCAAGGACACATCACACTTGAATGAAATAAAACTTCTTTTTCATTGATCAAATTAATATTTTAAGTACAAAATTATATACTAGAGTCGTTACAATGTATCAGCCATATTGGCTTTTAGGACATACATCCAACAACCCTTCCACTCATATATATAGGAAGGGCCAGAAGAAAAATTGGTAATACCATTCTCGAGGGAAGCATACCACCAACCTCTACTTCAAAGATGCATCTTTATCTGAAAGAATGCTTGAAACATCCTTGCATAAAGAGATATTCTCTAAAGCAGAAGGAAGTAGAAGAATCCAACTATCATCCATCAGGCATTAAGGATGAGTTAGGTGGGATAGAGTCGATACCACCTCAACAATTCAACAAAAACTTTAGGATCGAAAGCCTTAGACCGACCTTCAATGCCTCCTCATATAAGGCTATCCAGTTTCCCTACAAGGAAGTCACCCTGCTAAAGAGGCTGGGTGCTTCGAGGACTATGCCATCGGGAATACATGTTACCTCTAGATCTGCTCAAGATCATCTTCCTCCAGGATAGACTTGATGGTGTTCAAACTCTGATGAGCCCCAGGCTCATCCATGGTAAAACCTTCAAAAACCTAAGTAGGAGACCCCTAAACAATGGGTTCTGCCCTATAGGTCTATCTAAGGAAAAGCCATGAAGATGAACAAGAAGAGAAGGATCGAGAAGAAGAAAGAAGACAAGAAGGACAAACCCAATGAAAACCCTAGACCAAAAAAGAAGAAGACAACAACAATTGCAATGGCACTCCTCTCTCCAACAAGATCAAATCTACCTCGACGAGTAGAAGGTAAGGTAGACGCCATGCATGCCTCTCTTCTACTATTTGTAGCACTGCTCAATTGGGGTGATTCGCATAAGTGATCTAATCGATCAATATGTGTTAGCATCCTATTGGACACCGAAATGCCACCAGGTCACCATTATCAAAACATCCAATCATTGCATTGGGAAGCTTGCATGCCATGATGCCCTCTTGGAAATTGGAAGCTAGCACACATCCCCCATAAAGGTGGCATTCCCTGTAGCTCCTCGAGATACAGCCCAAGCAATGCATGATGTTAGGACTCCTCCCATCCAATGCTCCAATTGAAGCACCGAAAGTGAGCCAGCAGCAACCAAAGGATATGCCTCTATGCAGCCTTGCTAGGGAAATCCTTATCAGTGTCAGCCTTAGAGGAGTCATAGCACGAAGCCTCAGCATCCATTCTAATCATCAATGCCATGGCAAGTGCAGAAGTTCTCTCTACTTTCTTGTCCAAGCCAAAAGAATGCCTTGACCTCAGAAGTAAGGGACAAGTTATACACCCTAGAGCGGACCATCCACCATGGCACCGATGATCTAATGATATCTCAATATGGGTCTTTAGAAAGAGTGACGGAGCAATTGCCCGGCCTTTAGCACTTGATATTTAACGATTGTGCTGGAGTTTCGGATCCTTCTGCCTATAAGACAACAAGTGGCCCAACCACTCACTCCTCTACTAAGTGAGATATGTGATCTCAACAACCTCTGATGTGTATGCCATTATTCTCTGACATCCAAAGCATGTCTTCGCAGGCACTACTCTCTAGCCGACAGGTATCTAGAGGATGGTGCACATCTCTATAGCCGATAGGTATCCACCTTTGGCTATATAATCCTTTTCCCAGACCCTCCAAATAAGTGAATACCTACTTTCCATAACCTCTCTCTCCCAGAGATGGACTCCATACGCACTAGAATCTGACTTCTCCACATAGAACTCAGAGTTCTCCGTTCTCCATTCTCCACCATTTATTCTCCACTCTCCACCATTTATTCTCCATTCTGCACATTCTACTCTCTATTCTTCACCACCGATCTTCCACACATCATATTCAACATCATCTCTCCACACCATCCATCACTCAGAGCTCTTCTGTTTGCTTCTGCAAGAGAGTAGCATAGGCATCAGAGGGTCCACTGTTGGGGAACCCCATTGTAAAAGGACTTATCTATCTTTAGTAGTTTGTAGGACTGGCTCGAGGGATCGATCGAGGATCCAACACCAGCGCCTAGCTCTAAAGTGTTGGAAAATATGTCTCAAAATCAATCGTCAGTCTATTGACGGTTGTGCTATTTGATGTAATTATATATGAACTAATTAATAAAATATTATTTGATAATTTTTATCATAAGCTTGTACATCTTCTATATCGAATGTTTGTGTTATGATGAAAGTTCTTAGGACTATTTTAAATCGATAAAGGAAGATTTATTGTTTAGTTCTTAAATGAGTTTGTGACCAAATGATATGCTATTACTAGGACGATAGATATATCAAGTGTAGGTCATTATGTGCCATATATCGTTGGTCGTCCTCTTAATCAAGGAGTGTGGAGATGCTGGTATGACATACAGGTAAAATGTAGGAGTATATTTCACTGAACATGACCAACTCTGAAGCACTCTGCTGTCAAGAGTCACTACGAAGGGATATGAGTATAAGTGTCCCTCTGACCTGAGATCACCACGGTGACTTGCAAGCAACTCACTGTGCTTTGGTGTCGGACTACCTGAATTTTTAATTCAGGATCGAAAGATTTTTGGATATAGTCAAGTACTTGTGAAGTCGGTGTGTGAGTCAAGATGGATTGACCACTCCAAGAGATTGGAGAGAATGCTTTGTGTTTCAATTTAGTAAGACCTTGGCCAGGGTAATCCTTGTGAGGAGTCAAAGATTTATTAAGTTGAGACACATAATGGATATACTATTAAGAGTTGATAGTTTAAACTCTAAGTCATCCTAGCATCAAGGGTCAAAGGGATGAATTATATGGTAACTATATCCAAATAGATTTTTGAGTATTGATTTGCATACATTCGGCCTATCCGGATGTCGGGCACCATTGCTAGATGGTTACTCCGATTAGTACATGAATCAATTCTTATACTATCGGCTTAGGTTTGAATCTATGAGATCACACACATTAAAAAATTTTCTGATCACATGGCTAATTTGAAGAGTCCTAGTGGATGGAGACTTTGGTGAAGAGTTCCGCTGGATGGGGACTCCGCTGAAGAGTCCCACTGGACGGGGATGCTAGAGAAGAGTCCCATTAGACTTGGACTCTATTATTAATGAAGGATTAATTATTGATTAGATCATTAATTATCTTAATTTGATTGAGCATTAAAGTCTGGATCAAGTTTGATTGAATTGAATTCAATCAGGTCAAGTCTGATTAGGTTATGAGATGACCTAATCGGTAAGGAAGAAATGATCCTGATTTCATCAGATCTATGACTTAATTAATTTATTGATTTGATCAAATTTAATTAAAGTTGTAGGAGTCTAATTAGATTAGGTTCATCATACTTTATTTGGGTCTAATTGGATTAGATTTGAAAGAAATCCAATTGGTTAAACTCTAGGGTCCCAAATTAGTGAGACTCTCTCCCTTGTACCACCCAAATTATCTCACACCTTTTCTCACCACATAAAATCAGTTTGTGTGTAAGAAATTAAAAATTATCCTTCTTTATCATTCATTAAGGATAGGAATTGATCAGTTTTGATTTGAATTTAAATTGGTTTGAATTTCAACTTAAAATCTTATCCATATCCTTCCGCATATTGGCAATTTCTGAAAGTGCCCATTGTGTATGAGAAAAAGAAGTCTTCTCAATTGATTTTTATATCTAATTTTTTTGATAAGTCCCTCTTTAAGTTAGATAAGGATGAGAAAAAGTTAGAGTCAAATTAAAATTCAAAATGGTTTGAATTGCAATAAACTCTAACCCTTATCCTGTCTTATCTGGTTTGTGCGATAACCATAAAAAACCATAATTTTGTATGCCAAATAAAGAGAGCTTTTCACTGTGAGATACTAGAGAGAAAGAGGGTCGAACATACATCTTTGGGGTGTGAGGTTTAGGTGGGTTTCTTTCTTTCTTGGCGTGAACAGAAGAGGAGATCGATCTCCTCTCAGGTGAGCGATCTAGAACTGTTCTAGGATTTTGGATGAGAGAAAAATCAAAGAGAAAAAAATCTTCATCAGATTTTTTCTCCACCATCCAGCATCCCCTTTGATCCATCTTCGACATCAGAATGGTCTGAGGTGATCAAAAAAAGAGATCAAATCAGATCTGTCATCAGAAGCTGACTGCACGAGCTAGCACTCCCGCAGAGGGCTGATCGGTCTGAGGGCTTTGTGTGGACCATCCGTAGAGGTCGGACGTTTGTGCGGCTATGATCGACCAGAGAGCTCTTTCAGATCTATGTTCTTAATTGTAGAGATTGACTATCCACGCTCAGGTATTAGGTTTGGAACTCTAGAAGTGGTGGATTAGATCTATCACTAATTGCTGTTCTTGTTCAAATACTTGTAATATTAGATTCAGATTTTTATGCATATAAATTCATGTTATAAATCTATTTATAAGAGTTTTAAGATCAGATCTTATGCATATATTTATAGATTAAATAGTTTAATCTAATATTCTTCCACTGAAAATTTTGAAATGCATGCATGAAATCCCTGCGTGATCCAACACAAAGATCTTGACCAATTGTCCAACGACCGCCATCCTTTCTAACTCCAGCTTAATGGCCTAAGCTAGCTCGACTCCCC
Organism: Elaeis oleifera; assembly: GCA_000441515.1. NCBI lineage: Eukaryota > Viridiplantae > Streptophyta > Magnoliopsida > Arecales > Arecaceae > Elaeis > Elaeis oleifera. Next base: position 43,910 of record KE506630.1, on the reverse strand, counting down.
AATGGCAACAATGAGTAAAGTGATATCAAGTTCTACTTCATGATCCCACATTCCACAACCAAGCAATGTGTGCAAAAGATTTTTCATATTTTCAAATAAAGAGATATATGTTACAGCTAGATAGAATAAGTTCGACATTATTGTAACAAATCTGTACAAAATATTTTCTTAGATTCCAAGTACAAAAAAAAGATTTTACAACCAAACAAACAAATTATAATTAGATAAAATGAGAACCACAATTGGATATGTACAAAAGATTGTTCACATGGTATCTTTAAGTGATCACACATACAACTTAGTTTGTATCTGGATGAGAGTCTCCAATGGGATGTCTTCTGAGCTAGGAAGATATCCACCCCATGATGTGGTTGATTTTTGACAAAATTTTTAAAATCATTTATTAACCTTTCTCATAGATGAAGAACTGGGTCCCAAATTTCGGTCTCAAATACTTCCATCACGCATATTAAAGGAACCATGTAAGCCACTTCCATGGATTTCAAGTTTGTGGTAAGACAGATGTTTAGATTTAGAGTTGGCAATGGGAAAGGTACACACTGAGAAAAGGATCATTGAAAAAGAATGTAATTGTATAGGCTTCAAATAAGTACAACTAGAAGCAAACGATGTCCTTTGCGAATTCATAGTGTTGATCAAGATCTTAAAAAGTTGATTAATATGGGTAATTTGGATGGAACATTTAACTGAGATTGCTAGTCCATGATTAAAAATGGTTGTTTGTATGAATCTCTTACAATAGTTCTATTTGGATGGAAGATAATTGGCATTAGTGAGACTCCATTGAATTTCTTCACACTGAATTATGATGATTAGGGTGATTGATAGCCACCTTAAACTCAAATGACAACCTTACAGGAACCACGATATCACTATGTGCTCAATTTGGCCATCAAGAAACTTATCCTTTGAGTAGTTTCTTCATCATCCCAATCTTCAGGACCTAAGGTTTCATCATATGATAGAATTTGGCCTTGCTCTTTTATAAGCTGAACATTTCTGAAAAATCAGGCTTTTTCAAGAGTCTTGATACTTTCATATCGTAAAGATTGAGAGTCCAAAATATGATTGGTTGGGTTTGCCGCATTATACACCAAAGCAAATTGCAGTGCTAGACATTGACTAGTAATAATTGAAAAAAAATGTTCGACCTATTTCACTACTAATGTAGAAGCAACTTCATGATGCTCCGTGAATGGCCTTAACATCATAGTTATCTAGCTAGTAACAAATTCCAAAAGGTCATACTATGAACTAAATATGTGCAACCATATCACAAAAAAAATTGGCTACAAAAGGAGTCATCTCTACCTAAGGAGTATAGCTTTCATTATCACAAAGCTCCCTAAGAGGAGTTGAGCCAGCTTGGTCATCAAATCCCCCAACACTCAAGAGGGTTGGAGGACATTCCAAATGGCCTAATTTAAGAGTACAGGGCCCTCGACATGGTACGATCGATGGACTACCTGATAATTTGGCTATTGGAACATCAATCTTCTTTCAAGGTGGCATACTACATGACTATCCCACCAAGCATGGCAAAAAAAATATTTACTCTTTGTTTCTTCTGAAGAGAGAGAGGGAGGGAGGGAGAGAGAGAGAGAGCATGCTAGAAAACTTGTTGACATCTTTTTCTCTTATCAGAATGGCAGCGAAGAGAAGGTAAAAAAAAAACCTAATGGTTGGTAAAGATAGATGCATGAGCATGCCATTGGTGTCGGATTAGCTGAAAAGGGAATAATAAAAGGATGATGATGAGAGTAACATAGGTCTAGATGCCTTGATATTCAAAGAATTTCATTATCATTACACCTTTTGTACTTGGAAGAAGGAAAGATAGGATGTGGCCAGAGATACAATTAAAATATTCTACTACTACTAGTAGTAGCAAATTAGAGTCCTATTAGGAAACTAAAAGTAAAGAATTTAAAGATAAAAGCGAAGATAACTTGAAGATAAATTGATTTCATTAATCGATGGAAGAATCACTTGCTCATATTACATTTTTTTATTTACACACATCACAAAAGAAATTTATAAAGACACCCTTTTAAGTTGGGCTATTATAATTTAGACTCCAAATGTTAAAAGTGTCAATTAATCATCAAAACTTCAAACTTATTGTAATATGACCTAATAGTCTATCTAGGCCCTAACACCATTAATGGAGTGAAAAAAAAAGATAAAAATACTCTTGATTTAGAGATGCTATTTTGTCATTCATTTGGTACATAGATCTATAAGTACTCCATCCTCTATAAACAACCATTTGCATAGGTCTTTAAGTACTTTATCCTTTATCATCCATCCACTATATAGATATTAAAGCACTACATTTTTTGGCATTCATCCATTTGCATAGATCTTAAAGCATATTTCTTTGTCGGTGCAGGTCTTAAAGTACTCTGGTCTCAATCATCTATTTGCATGCATGGATCTCAAAGTGCTCCATTCTTTATCTCTATCTACTTATATAAATCTCAAAGCATTCTATCCTTTATTATCAATTCACCCATATAAATCTCAAAGTTCTCTATTCTCTATCATCCATCCATTTGCATAATTGTTAAAGCATTCTATCCTCTATCTTCATCTGTTTGCACAACTCTTGTAGCACTCTATCCTCTATTATTTATCCACTTGCACAAATCTCAAAGCACTATATCTTCTAATATCTTCTATCCTCTATCTTCATCTGTCTGCACAGCTCTTGTAGCACTCTATCCTCTATTATTTATCCACTTGCACAAATCTCAAAGCACTATATCTTCTAATATCTGTTAGCCTGCATGGATCTCAAAGCACTTCATCTTCTATTATTCATTTATCAATATAGATCGCAAAGCACTCTATCCTCTATCATTCATCTCCTATACGAATTTCAAGGTGCATCCAACTTGTCATCCATTTACATATATAAATCTCAAAACACTCCATCCTTTGTCATTCATCTGCGAGCACAGATTTCGAAAGCACTACTCTCCCTTCCTTCCCTTTAATTCCAGCCAAAACAACAAATTCCTACTATGTGATCATCACATGGTAACATTTCGTAAGGGAAAAAATGGCCGAGCCATACTACAATGTATTTAAAGTTTGGTGACTAATTAGTACCTTTTAAAACAAAATGTAAATATCCCAAATTTGAAGGGGTGCCTCTATAGGTCTAGCAGGGATCATGTGACTTCCATTTATCCCAATCATTCACCTCATTCATGTGGCACCTACTCATGATCACTATCTAGGTTGTTGACATTTAGTGTAAACAAAGCTCAAATTGGTCAACGAGATTGTGGGCATGAATGAAACCCTCAACTATGTGCACAACAACTGACTAACTTGTTGATCTTATGATTGATTGTGATGATAATAAATATTGAGTAATTATGGTACTAGTCATATATTTTAAGAGTGGATGTAGGATTTTAAAGTATTCACAATGAAGAAATCATCCTTAAAAGAAATTCTCTCAAGATGCCAAGCTAAAACACTTAAAAGAACAAGCTCTCATAAGTTTGGATGTCTCATTATAAAGATAAATAAAATTAAAAAAATAAATATCATTTGAAAGTATTGGGACTAAAAAATTCGAGTTTAAAAGGCCAAAATATAAGAAAATGATGTTGGAAGGATTGAAGCTGACTCCGAGAGATTTTGAGTCAACTCTAGCATGTTGGAAGAAGACTGGCACATGCTCGAGTCGATTCACTTTCAATCCAAGCTGACTCTCTTAGAGAAGATAGAAAATTATATTTTTAGGATCCTTGCTCGAGCCACCTCGCTTTTAGTCCAAGCCGACTCGCTTGCAAATCGAATCAGCTTGCTTTCAATCCGAGCCGACTCACCTGCAAATTGAGCCAACTTGCCTATAAATGAAGTCGACTTTATTCACGGGACTATACTAATGGCTAGTTTTCTATACTTTTTAATAGCTAGTTTTTCTTCTAATGGCTATTTCAGTCCTTCCAATGGTCATCTCACTCTCAAGCCTCTTGCAAGCTTATAAAAGGCTAAAAAATGAATTGAGAAGGCAGCCAAGAAAATTAAAAGTAAAAATCATCAATTTGAGTGGGAAACATTGAATACCATTGAAAGAAAGAAAAAAGATTGAGTGCATAATTTTGTGAGCTTTCAAAGAGAAATTATTACTAACTTCTTCCACATCCTCTCAAACTTCATTTAAGGAAGAAATCAAGCTTCAAGTAGAAAATCATCAATTTCTTCTCCAAACTTTTTAAGTTTAAATTCTATTTTGTTTGAGCTAAAACTTTCCATATTATATTTGTTTTTTTATAAATTTTTTTAGGAGAAAAAAACTTGGAGATTAGGTCCATCCAAGTCCAAAATTGGACTTGTTAGATTTTGGTTGGCGAGCCCAAAAAATCAATGGGGTTTAATTATAATCATAAAAATAATTGTATAAGGTTATCATTAGTAATCCTAAAAAATCAACTAAATTTGTTTGCAATCTTAGGTAAATAAATATACTATAATCAAAAAGATTATAGTAAAATTTTCAAGAAAAGCTTGAGGAGTGGATATAGATGCGAGATTGCATCAAACCACTATAAATTTTTTTATGTTTGTGTTGTGATCTTTTATACTTACTTTACTTACCTTTAATTCATTCTTAGCATTATTTTAATTCTTGTATAGCCCCTTCCATATCTTGATTCCACTGCTACATATATTATACACATCACAATCACTTAAATCTATTAATTCAAAGCACATACTTGTTTAGATTATTGATTTAGCTAAAATTTTTATACAATCCAATTCATTCCCCCCCTCTTAAGTTGCTACCTTCTGGGCAACAATTGGTATCAGAGCGGGTGAACAATTATTTATTGTTGACCTAGTGATCTAGAGTCAAAGATCATGGCAATCCAAATTGATTCTTTATTTAATGAAGATCATTCTACAGATAGATCCCCATTATTTAATAGATCGAATCATGTTTACTGGAAGGCTAGGATGAAAATATTCATACAAGCATATGATTTTTGATCTATTAAAAATTATAGTCAATGACCCACACACACAGCATTGATTAATGGATTGGATAAGAAATGATTCAAATGCATACTAAGGCCATAAATATACTATATTGTTCACTAGATACAAATGAATTCAATCTAATTTCTTCTTGTATTTCAACTAAACAAGTATAGAAGAAATTGAAAACAACCTATGAGAGAGTAAATCGAGAGAAAGAATCAAGCTTCCAAGAAGATAAGGAAGCCCTCTCCAACTTATGCCTCATGGCTTATGAGGATGAAAAGAAAAGAAAAAAAGAAATAAAGAAAAAAATATTGATTAAGGGGGAGCAAGGTAAAGAAAGAAAAATGAGAAAAGAAAGAAAATATCACAAATCCTTACCTCATGGCTCAAAATGATAAATATTGAAAACTCTTCTGACTTTATATTTAAAGAATTGTTTGAAACCTTTAATAAGTTAATGAATGAATACATAAAGATAAGGCTGAAAATAAGGAGCTTAAAAGTTCAAATACATCTTTAGCTGAAGAAAAGAATAAGATTTTAATGGAAAAGATGAACTTCTAAAAGAAACAAAGTTTTGGTTGAAGAAAAAGAAATTCTCTTGAAATTTAAAAAATCTCATATGCAAGAAAATGATAATCTTAGAAAAGAGATTGAAGTTTTGAAGCCCATAATTAACAAGTTTACATTTAGCTCTCAAAAACTTCAATCAACCTTGAATAATCAAAAAGCTATTTTCAAAAAAGCTAGAATTGATTTCAATCCTTCAAGAAAATAAAATTTATCAAAAATATGTTTGGTAGAACTATACATGAAAGTCATTCTATAGTTTATTTTAAATATAATAAAGTACATCATAAAATTTTAGAATGCAATATTAAAAAATAGTCATACTTTAATTAAACAAATTTGGATTCCAAAAGAACTATGTACTCTATCTCAAATGGATCCAAGATAGCTTGGGTATCAAAAATTAAGTAAAGTATACCAAGCATCCAATGGAATGAAAGAAGTAAAGTCTTGAAAATAGATACTTAGAATTCATAAGAATAGATGATGATGTTTGGTAAAAGCTAAACCTTTCTCATATCACACCATCATTGCTTGCTGAATTTACTTTGTTTGACTGATTGATTTTGATAATTTCTCTTGTGTTAGCAATAATCTTATTCTATGACTTAAAAGTTTTGATGTATTGATCTTTATACTCTCTTTCATCTGTCATTTTGATTATTTTGGGCATATGTTTACTTTAAATTCAGCATGCAACTCATATCATGATGTTAATGGAGAAACTTAATTAAAATGAGCTTAATAGCATATGAAATATTTAGATGTAAAATTCTCAAATTAATTTTGACATTCTCATAAAATATATAACTATTGAAATATTTCAAAAAAAATTTGCTTGATTTGAAAATATCAAGATAAGTTATGAAATCATAAAAGATCATATGCTTGATGATTAATTTGCATTGCATCTTAGTCCGACCCTTAAGGCTTTGAAAATTTTCTAGTTGAACATCACTCGTAAAGCCATTATCTAGATTTCCCTTGATGTGATTTGATTGATTTTAAATCCAAATTGATTAATTCTTATTCCTCCAAATTGACTTTAGTATCATTCTTGATCATTAATTTGATTGCCCAATGATCCCAACCAAATTGATCCAATTTTCTTTGAGTTGAAACTCTTTGAACTATTTTCTATATTATTGAGGGGGATATTTCTCCTTTGGTCGAAGACATGAGCCGACAGAAGTATAAATGGTGCAACCTGATCTTTACTTCAGCCCGTGACGATCCTTAACTCTTAGTGACCTTCCCAGGTGGAATACTAGGATCGATCGATCCTGACTTCGGCATCAAACCTCTCTCAGTCTCTGTGACAACTGGCATTCAACACCTATCCAACGTCTACAGATGGCGGGACACCAGAACTAGTCGATCTCTGACTTTAGCCATAGGTATATATTAGCCTTCACCAATCTTCATCTCATTAAGCACGATAGGCCCCAGCCATGTCTTTGCTTCAGCACCCTCTTTCATCGAACCAAGCTAAAGTCTCAACGAAAGAAGCTAGTCCAATCCAACCTGCACTCTCATTTCAAAATTCAAAATACCTGCGACATTTAGTTGGCTTTGAAACAGAAAAGGTAGGTGCAATAACCACCTCATTAATCTTGATCAGAAGTCTCGCCATGTCGCATCTGAATTGGCCACGTAACTTTTCAAAATGATTTTTCGACCTTAGTCTACAAAGGACATCCAGGAAAGCCCCCAAGGTACGTGCGAAATAATCTCTCTATACTCCTTCTCACATGTTTCTTCTATTATCTGACCAGCATCAGAGGGTCTCCATCGGAGCCAACTCCAATCAGGACTTGCTTGTAGGTTTCTCTTTCGAGAGAATGCACCACTACTCCAGCCTCTCTGACCGTGACCCAAATTTCAATGGCAATAGATTGATGGTAGAAAAGAGCTTTTGACCCGATTGTGAGGATGCACAGTCAGAGATTATGGCACTACGTAGAACATTCTCTCAATGATCTGATACCGCTGTAGCCTCCCAACCAACGAAGAATGCGGTCGGCCAGCAAGTTCCGGCATGACCGCTATCAAAAGTCCCATAACTATCTTCCCAACAGGTGGTGACCGTCAGTGCAGAGCAGTTTCATCTATAAACTTTAACTACCACCATTCAGGCGATACAGCAGCTCCATATTATAGCGCTAACAGCAACACCAGCACAACTGGTTAGTGCTACACCAGCAGTAGCAGCTGCGGCAGCACCCCACCAATCAATATAGTACCATTGGTAGATCCACATTTAGTAGTCCTCCCGCAACAACCTGCAGCCACACTACAAGGATGACCGCCAATCCCCCTATAGAGCCCTGAGCGAGAGAGATAAACCCATTATTGTCGACCCTGGAGCCCAGAACCTTGAAGACAGTGGTTGTCGAGTCCTCATTCTAGGAAGGATTCAATGCCTAGTTGACGATCCCCTCCACAGTGTTCGAAAAACTACACCGCTCGAGATGCAGACATCAACTGCTGGCTCCGGAAGATGAACAAGTGGTTCGAAACAATCCACCATCAGGCACCGATGTGTGACGATGGGTATAATATGAACCCGCTATTTAGCAATTGGATTATGCAAGAGAGTTACCATGGGATCACCAATTTTATGGATCATTTGAAAAGCTTCAAGTCCCTAATGCTCATTCATAGGGCAACTGATGCCGCCCTCTGCCGAACCTTTCCATCTACCTTGAAGGGTATAACTCGATATTAGTATACTAGCCTGAAGCCACGGACGATCCATTCTTTTAATCAAATGAGCCAACTGTTCGTAGGCCAATTTGTGAATAGTAGGAGATAGCAGAAGGGATCGAAATCCCTAATGAATGTGAAGCAAAAGAAGGGAGTCCATCTGGTCCTATCTTGGTTGCTTCAATGCGGCTATATTGGAAGTCCGCGATCTAAATCAATCCATCACGATGGCTACCCTAAAGGGTGGATTATTGAAGAATGGCCTCCGATATTCCCTGGAGAAGACCTATCCCCAAACTTTTGTCGATATGCTGGCCTGAGCAGAGAAGCATGCCAAGGCAGACGAGGTGTTTGAAGCTGAACTCCTAATGATTATGGTTGAAGAAAGGAAGGAAAAAAAATCAGAGTCTCCACTAAAGAGTCGGGGCACTTCCACTCTCTCCTCCTAGATGTTGAAGATCCTGAACTCCCCTATGGAACCCACATTAGAGAGATAATCCTAGAAGAGAGTGGCATGCATCTCCACCTAAGAGGTTCACAAACTACACCCCTCTGAACACCATCCGAGCCCAAGTATTGATGGAGATCATGGACCGAATTCCAAGAGTGGGAAGGTTGCGGTCTAACTCCGATCTACAGAGTCATAATAAGTATTATCTCTACCATCGTGACTATAGCCACAACATCGAAGATTGCATTCAGCTTCGAGATGAAATAGAAGAATTCATCCAGTGTGGTTGCTTGGATCGATTTATTCGGCATCAACATTGGAGGACCAACGAAGATTCCCTATCCTACCAAAACCACAATAGAGGAAGCCTTCTGAAAATTGGCCTCCTGTGGGGGTAATAAATGCAATAACTACAGGGTCCTGTGAAAGGGCGAAAGAACCGGTCGAACCATCCAAGAAGCCAAAGATGGAAGAATCTCTTGTCTTCACTAAAGAGGATGCCAAGGGTTCAATTCCTGCAAAATGATACGATGGTTGTAACTTTAAATATTAAAAACTATGATGTATGTCGCATCCTAATTGATAATAGAAGCTCGATCGATGTTTATTTTATGATATTTTTTCTCAAAAGAATGTACCTCAAGAATGGATGGAGCGGTTGGACACTCCTCTTGTGGAGTTTATTAGAGATGCTGTACTAGTTGAAGGAGTTATAACTCTTCCTATGATGGTCAGATGATATCCTTGATGGTCCAAAATCTAAATAGACTTCTTGGTAGTTCGAGCACCTTCGGCTTACAATGCAATCCTTGGGCATTCAGGACTTAATGCACTTCAAGCCATAGTGTCTACTTACCACTTGAAAATAAAGTTTCCAATGGAGTTCAAAGTTGGTGAAGTGCTTGGAGATCAGGCCCTAGTGCGATAATGCTACAACATTGCACTTTATGGCGTAGGATCTTCTGAAGCTTATCCGATAGATGGACTGGATGTGCGGGATGAGCTATCTGAGGAACAAGAAGAACTAGTAAAGGACCTAGAAATGATCTCGTTGAACGACGGCAACCAAGAGCACACCATCCAGATCAGGTCAAAACTCGATCAGGTAACCAAACAATGCTTTGTATTCTTTTTACAAGAGAATGTAGACATATTCATCTGGATCCCAGTGGATATGCCCAGCATCGACTCGAATGTGATGACACATCAGTTAGGTGTCAACCCAAACTACAAGCCCATTAAGCAGCAAAAAAGTAGCTTCATACTCGAGTGATAAAAGGTGATAGCCGAAGAGGTGGACAAGCCACTGGATGCGGGCTTCATTTGAGAAGCTGTCTATCCCAACTGGATCGCAAATGTGGTCCTAGTGAAAAAGACAAATGACAAGTGGAGGATCTACATCGACTTTATAAATCTCAACAAGACGTATCCAAAAGATAGCTACCCTTTGCCCTCCATTGATCAACTGGTGGATGCGACCTCAGGGCATGAACTTCTCACCTTCATAGATGCCTTTTTGGATACAATCAGATCCCAGTGGCACTAAAAGATGAGGAGAAACTACTTTTATTATTGATCGAGGTCTCTTCTGTTACAGGGTCATACCTTTGGCTTGAAAATGCAGGTGCGACCTATCAGTGCCTTGTGAACAAGGTCTTCAAGGATCAGATTGGATGAAACATGGCGGTCTATGTAGATGATATGTTTGTCAAGAGTAAAACCACCAAGACTCATATTGGAGACCTTGAAGAGACTTTTGCCACCCTGAGGAAGTACAAAATGAAGCTAAATCTAACCAAATGTGCCTTCAAAGTCAAATCAAGCAAGTTTTGGGTTCATGATATCTAGTTCAGGGATTGATGCCAATCCCATGAAGATCCAGGCCATACAAGAGATGAGTTCACCCAGAACAAGGAAGTTCAATGCCTCACGGGCTGGGTGGTAGTGCTAAATCGGTTTGTCTCAAGATCGGTCGAGTGTTGTCTTCCATTTTTCAAGCTTTGAAACAACCAAAGAGCTTCTGGTGGACCAAAGAATGTCAACAAGACTTTGAGGAGTTAAAAAATATCTCAGCTCCTCACCACTCCTTAGTAAATCGAAGCCTGATGAGGTCTTTATCTATATTTGGTGGTTTCGGTAGCTATAAGTGCTGTGTTAGTCCATGAATAAGATAAATCCCAAGTCCATGAATAAGATAAAACCCAAAGGCCAATTTATTATATCAATTGAGTCCTGCATGATGCGGAGACCCGATACAACAAGATGGAGAAGTTAATTTTTGCTCTGATCATTGCCGCTCGAAGACTTCAGCCCTACTTTCAAGCACACTCTGTCACAGTGCTAACTGCTCAACCCCTCAAAGCAGTCCTGCATCGCCCCGACACTTTGGGATGACTAGCAAAGTAGGCGATTGAGTTAGCTGAGTTTGAAATTCAATTCCAACCTTGGCCCTCCATTAAAGCCCAAGCATTAATAGATTTCATCATCAAGTGCACCATCCTAGATGATCAGGAAGCTCCAAAACCAATTTTGGAAGAAAAACATCGCCAGAACTTAGTTCGATGATGGAATCAAATGAGTGGTGGGTGGTGCATGTGGATGGTTCTTCAAATTCCATAGGATTAGGGGCAGGCTTAATACTTCTTGGACCAAAAGGAGTTATTGCAAATATACCCTTAGATTTGATTTTCCAGCAACCAACAATGATGCTAAACATGAAGCCTTGATTGTTGGGCTTAGAATTACCAAGGAGCTTCGAGTGTAGAAATTTAGGATCTGCACTAATTCACAACTGGTGGCTAGTCAAGTACAAGGGGATTTTGAGGTTCGAGAGAAAATATGAAGAAATATCTTCAGAAGGTGAAAGACCTTGCCTCAGAGATTGATGGTTTTGACATCTGGCAAGTGCCTGATCCAAGAATTCAAAGGCAGATTTATTATCCAAGTTGATGACATCGGCTCCAAAGGATCTACCACATAAGACTCTTTTGAGGTTCTGAAAAAGCCCAGCATCGAAGAACCACTTTCGATTTTATAGATTGATAATGAACCATGTTAGATGGATCCCTTCATCCAGTTCTTACGGGATGGGGTTTTACCTACTGATTCAAAAGAAGCCCAGAAGATTAGATATCAGGCCCCTCGTTACATCTTCTATGAAGGCAAGCTGTGCAAATGATCTTTCTCTCTACTACTCCTCAGATGTCTTCATCCTTCTGAAGCTAAGTATGCCCTCCAAGAAGTGCATGAAGGGGCATGCGGGAGTCATTTGGGTAGCAAGTTATTATCGTGCAAGATCCTTCGATGGGTACTACTGGCCTATAATACAGGATGATGCAACCAACTTTGTTAGACGATACGATCGATGTCAACAGAATGCCAATATTTAGCATCAACCGTCAGTACCGTTGACTCTGATAGCTACTCTCTGGCCGTTCGCCCAGTGGTGGATGGACATCTTAGGTCCTTTCCATCTGCATCAGGTCAAAGAAGTTTTGTTAGTGGCCATTGGTTATTCACTAAATGGGTGGAAGCTGAGCCCCTCACCAACATCACTGAAGCTAAGGTGACTGACTTCATCTGAAAGTTTATAATTTATAGGTTTGGCCTATCTGGATGCTGATCACTGACAACGGATGCCGGTTCTCACATTCCAAGTTTGTCAAGTTCTGTCAAGGCTATGGCATCGCCCAGCACTTCACTTCGGTAGGACATCGATAGGCTAATGGTGAAGCTGAAATAATAAATCATACTCTCCTGTAAGGATTGCAAGTTAGGATCAGTAGGGTGAAAGGAGCATGGGTGGACAAATTGCATAGTGTATTATGGGCCTACCGAACTATCCAAAGAACACCCACTAGAGAGATCTCTTTCAACCTCTCCTTCAGAATTGAAGCCATCATTCTGATGGAAATTGGACTTCCGTCACATAGGGTGAAAAATTATGATAACCAAAATAATGGGGAGTAGCTTCGTGTGAATTTAGATCTACTTGAAGAAATTCATGAGAAAGCAAGGGTATGAATGATGGCATATCAACAAAGGATGGCATGATACTACAATTCCCATGTTTGAAGAAAAAAATTTAAAACTGGAGACCTAGTCTTAAAGCTGGCTGAAGTCTCCCAACCTGTGGAATGTGAAAAGTTGAGTCCTAGTTGGGAAGACCCTTATCAGGTGGATGAAATCATCAGAGCTAGCACTTATCGCCTTAAGCAGCCAGATGGGATGTCTCTACCTCGGCCATGGAATTCTAAAAATTTATGAATGTGCTATCGGTGATATTGCCCAGCTATGCAATCCAAGAGGGGAGGTGAATTGGGTTTCTAAAAATTTTAACTATTAACTTACAACAATGAGGATTAAATGAGCAGAATAAATATGGGGAGTGTAAATTATGCAAGACGTAGAAGTTGGATGCAAGAATGCAAGAAGATGGAGAATCTAAAAATGAGAGCAAGCAAGCATACCACAAATAATAAGATTTATAGTGGTTCGGTGCCAACCTTGCACCTACGTCCACTCCCCAAGCTCCCACTTAGAAATTCAAATCCACTAATCCGTATTCAATCGAATACAACATTGGAACCTCCGACTTAGCTATCTCAAGCTAAAACACTTATTTTCGGATACAAGCCAACCCAACTACAATCCGATTCAAGGTT
>KE506629.1:134513-151281 GCA_000441515.1 Elaeis oleifera | reverse complement strand
ATATATATATATATATATATAGTTTTTCACAAACTTTCTACTGAAGCCACCATCCAAAAAAGAAGGATGTAAATCCCTCATCCTTGATTGGAAATAACAAGCTTAACAAGAGCAAATTCATGCTTTGGTATTCCAAACTTACAACTGATCAATTAAGGGTATCAAGGTTCTAAAACTAAATTTTAGTTTCAGTTCCATATGTAGAGATTTGATTTCAATAGTTTAGGTGATTTCAAAAATCTCACAAACTTTTAGAATAAATATTAAAAAGTTAAATTATTCTATATTATTTTATGGTGTTTTGAGTTATGTAGGATCATTAAGGGTAGTTTAGAACCAAAATCATATGAATGCTTAACATGTTAGTATAGATTTTTCACTTGCTGTAAATTGTATTATATTTCTTACACTTTTCCCTGACTTCTATAATTTTCATACAATTTTATATACTTTTCATTATTTTTCCATACTCTAATTTTCTCATTCTAATAAACTTCACTCTATACATGTTTCATTTTATTTCATTTTCATAGCTCACCTAAGTGATGAAAAAAACCATCCAAATTTATTTGTGTTCCATTTCATTATAAATACTCATCTAGGCAAGAATAATTCATCTATGCATATCTCATTTTTATAACTCATCTAAGCAAGAGAAACCTATCCAAAACACACCTTGTTTTATTTCATTTAAAATACACATTGAAACAAAACATATAAACAGTTATATTTGAACAATCCAAGCAAAAGACAACCCAACTAATAAAAACTATTCTATTTCATTATTTTTGATACAGCTGATGCATCACAACAAAATTCAAAAAAAAAAAAAAACAACTACTTAAATAGTTGGGAGTCTTAGATATGTATCAAATAGTATTGTCAGATTTAGAAAGCACAAACCATATTACTTGCTAAACAGAAAAAGGTAAATAAATAACAATAGTTTCGATTGATTTTAACCAAAATCGCTGAAACCAGCCAAATTTGTCCAAAATTAATCAAAATTGACCAAGATTTATGGAATCCACAAATTTCCACCAGTTCTGCATCAGTCTTGAACAAAATGGATCAGTTTCAGCCAAAACTTAACTCTTAATTGATACTTGCTCTATATCATGTCAATAAATGCATAGCATAGATCATATGAAGTAATATACCAAGACAATTAGGTATGGCTCCTCTTTAACTAGCAACAATGATGGCTGCATTTTTCTAATATCAAAATTCAAGTATCCCAAATATTCTTTTTCCACAAAAGGGGAAAAAGAATTAATTGAGATTCTATTAACAGTAAGCTATTAGAACAAAATATCAAGCATAAAGCTAGCTAATCTTACAAATTAAAACATCCATCCAAACAAAATCAAGAAGCTCAAAATGCAAACTTGTCAGTGGAAATTGTGATAACCACTTGTGTTTATAAATTAGCACAACTAGGAATTTATCCAACTTTTCATGTATTCAGAACAAGCAGCAGCACAGGTCATCAATGAAATAATGCTTCTAGAACATTGGTTAAATCCCATAAATGGCAAACATGCAACAGTTGTATTTTAAATTTCACTTAAGATAATTATAAAGAGAGCCTTTTCACATGAAAGAGCACCCAATTTGTCCACAGCACAGATCCCACATCATTATCAACAATGCACAAGCCCTTACCCATTAAAATCTAAGGAACTTCAGAGGTTTGCCCATATTTACAAGAATTTGAAGATCAATCAATAAGCTAGGTCCCTAACCAAATTTTGAAGGTTCCATGACAAGTTCATTCTTGCCTAAAATTGACTTGTGCAAGTACCTGGCACCAACTATTCAAGGCTGACATTAGGCTCACAACCACTAGTGCATTATACATTAATACCATGGAGCCTACTCAATTTAGATCATATAGCACAAAAGTTTAAACTTATTGAAGAAACATACTTGAAAGGGAAGTTTCATGCTCTCTAACACCAAAATACTCAGAACTTCTATACAATAACACATCATACAGAAGAAAAATCCAATAGAAATACCTAAAGAGAATGTATTAGGACCTATCACCCATAAACATAAACAACAACATTTGAGATCAACAAGAACAGTATCTCCATGAGAATCCTTGTCAGAAAATTGTCAGAAATCAAGACTCTGGTCATTTAGCATATAAACAAAAGGCACTAACCATTAGAGAAAGAGAGATCCTCATGGATAAGAAAATTCCATATATATAAATATATAAATATGTGTGTGTGTGTGTGTGTGTTCATGATTAAATGTAAACTAGTGATTAAATCAGCTCTCAAAAGATGGTACATTAGTGTAACACAAAATTAAGCAAAAGTACCACTTGATATTGATGCAGAACTATTTCAATGTGAGAAATAAAATGAAAACCCTATTATTTCTCTAGCAACATATGTCCTCGTTACCTGTTAGAGCTTGAATTTATTATTTAAAAAAAAAAACTATTCAGACCAATTCCAGAAGAAAATGAAAACCCTGTCATATGACTAAATGTTTGATGTTTAAAGACCATGGGCCACCCATAAATTGCAATTTCTCTAGAACAAATATCAAACCTAAGTGCAGGCATAAGCATTCCATACATTCTCCAAGTCATATCTATAATATTTAACTCACCAGTTATCTAGTTATTGTAGTTTACAAACTCATCCAACTGATAATCCAAAATAAGTATTCATATAACATTATACATCTGCCTTGCTTCATATCAACATGTCCTTTAGACCACATAAGTCAGGAAATTGAGAACAGGACCCAGATTTACTGATCTCTAGTTCTTAATATATAAGAGAACATCAGCAATATTAATCACAAAGCATGCTCACATTTTGAATCAAAGAAAACATCTAAACCCATCCCAATCCACAAAAAGATCTAAGAAAATACACTGCTAAAGTGGCATAAAAGAATATCAACCAGAATTCAGAAAGAAATTCAATCTTAGGAGCAATCTTCATCATTTAGGACATCTTTGGTAGAACAAAGTGAGCTGAAAGTCATATAAGTTAAAATCTCTCAGGATTTTGAACTTATAAATCTTCAGGAACCCATACAACTGACTTACAGTATGTACTTCCCACTTTCAGCGCATGACCTTAGCTCATCTAACTAAACAACAACATTCACTTGCCACTTTCAAGGCATGAATTGACTTATTTGCTATAACATCTCGAAGATCAGACAGGTACGTCTGTCACTGTATTATTATATTTATGTTCAAATAGAGCAAATCTTCTATAAAAAAATTACATGATTGGGAATGGTTGAGCAAGTTTGATTATGGTCAATCATAATTTAGCATGTCACTGTTATCACCCTAAATTTTAGACACTTATGTTACACCTATTCTTGAACTAGAACAAAATCTAAGGAACTTGCATCCAGCAATTTTTCATAGCTTTCAACCAAGGTAACCAGTTGTATTCATTCAATAGTTTGTTTATGTAATTTTTGGGAGGGAACCTCATCAAAGATGAAGAGTAAGGTGCTTATGCCAATAGAGCAATATCATTAAATTCAAAGAAAAAGAAAAGAAAGAAATTAACTAGCATCACCTCTCTCAACAGTCAACACATCCAATGAATATGGAAGCAAACTGGTTGTGTAGAAATGAATTTAATCTAGACTTACGAGCTTCCATACTGCTCATACAAAAAAGCCTAAACTCTTAAGTCTCTAAACCCTGTAGCTAGACTAGAATGTGCAGCCAAATAAGGTGTAAAAACCTAAAAGAAACCAGTGGAAACCAAATCCATCCCAAATAGATCAAGATGAATAATTTGAAATATCAAACATGGCCCACAAAATTTAGGCCTCACTGATCCACATCCTGTTCAAGCTATCAGTTAAACTTCTCAGGTTTGGATCAACACTAGAAATTCTATTCCCTAAATCAAGTATAATTATAGATAACCAAAACCATCCAGCAACCTTCGTTAAAGAGCAAATGGCCAAATTACTTCTAAGTAAATCAACTTAAGAGCACAAATTTGAGAAGACGATCACTTTGATCCAACAGTAGAAAAAATAAGGAAAAAAGTACAACATCAAAAGAAAAAGTAAAAAAGAAAAGAAAAGAAATACACTTCTGATAATCATCTATATGGATCCATTCAATACTGAGAACAAGAAAGAAAAGGAGCTCTCACAATCATCTTTGTGTTTTGATATAACATTGAAAACAAGCTTATATGAAGTTTCATGCAAACATGAACATTTAGAAAGATGTTCGAAATAATCTCCATGCCTATGCACCATAATTAATAGTGCAGGTCTAGTCTGAACCTGCAAGAAATGGTCCTTTCAAAAAAAAAAAAAATGCATTATGACAACGTAGAGTGATAAGTGAGTAAATAAAATGCAGTAATTAGAAGCTATTTGGAAATGATAGTAATGACATACAAGAACGTTATCACAAAGCAACTACTAATCAATAATATATGACATAAAGGACAACAAAACATTGAAACAGTTTAATTAAAATGGTCCATGATTGTTGCTTTGCTATCCATCAAATCACGGTCAGAAAAAAGAAATGGAGCAGACAGCATTTACTCCAAAGCCCAGACATCACATTATGTCCGTTTTCAAAATTAATCTTCATAATTGCAATCAAGTCTTGCATGAAGGACCAATCACGTTCTTACACTCCAAGCAATCAGTAGAATTATTATAGCTACCATTTGACTTATCAACAACATTACCAACACATCAGAGACATGGGTCACGATCTTTACAACCACTGACACCCTATAACAGACAAACGAAACACAGCACCACGTTACTAATTTCTATCCTCATAAAAAATAATATGAAATCAGTCTACATTAAGCATCCCAATTTTATCATTATTTTAGTCAACACCCATAGCACTATTCTTCGAAAATGTTTATATTAAAAAAGTTGAAATCTTGGACACAGTAAAAGCAAGATATTAGAAATAAGAGCACCACCATCAATTCAGTCAGTCATTTTCAGTAACACAGTAAACTAGTACAGCTAGCATAACGTACATACAAATTCCAAACACAACAACAGAGTCTATCCATCCATCCATCTATCCTAAGAAACCCCACAGCAGCAATTAGAGACCAAAGAACAAAGAAAAGGAAGAAACAGCAGCAACAACAATTAAGTTTAGAGAATCCCCTAACACTGCTCTGCTTCGTTCAAGTCAGGCCCCGTCGCTGGCTACCATGGGCTTCGCCTTCGGAGGCCGGCCTCGGCCCCTCTTCGCCGGAGCTCCTTCGGGAGCCGGAGCGGCGGAGGCGGAGACCGCAGGCCGGGCCTTTTTCGGGGGCGGCCGCGGGCCCTGGGGAGGCCTTTGTTGGCCTTGGCGACGGCGGCGGCGAGGGGTCCTTGGGCTTGGGGGCGGCCCGAGGGCGGGGAGGGGGAGGACGGTGCCTGGGGGGAGGACGGGCTTTGGCTTAGGGGCCGGCCGCGGCCGCGCTTCGGGGAGCGTCCGGGCCGGGCTTCACGTAATTGTTCTTGATCAGGAGGAGCTCCCCGCTCTCCTTCATCCGGGCCAGGTGGGCCGTCAGCAGCGACGAGTGCGACTGCGGCAGCTCGCCATAAGACGACTCGATGTACTTGGATATTGCCGACTTGTTCGACCCATTCTTCTCGTTCAACGCCGTGATCGCCGCCAGTATCATCTAGACTCCACGACCCATCAAAAATAGCAAATCAATTAATTCCATTTTCTTCCGGAGAGTGTTAGAATGAAACACCAAAGCCTAGGGTTTGGAGAGGATTTCTTTCTTCTTTCTTTTTTTTTTCTTTGGTTTGTTTCTGTTTTGATTGAGTCTAAGGAGAAACGTACCTCGGGATAAGGGGGGAGATTGGGGGGCTTGCAAACTTCTTCACTGGCCATGGGGAGAGTGGGAGTGGGTGGGAGAAGCCTGTTTCTTGGCGTTATTTTGCGAGGGTGGGACTTAAAAAAGGTGGGGGTCGGGACGGATCGAGGAAGGGGGGGAGGCGAGGAGTGAGAGGAAGGAGAAAAAGGAGGTAATAAAAAGGGAGGGTTTGTTTGGTTGTGGATGGACGGATGAGATGTGGGGAGGCGGTGGAGATCGGAGCGTGTAGAGTGGTGGAGGAGAGATCACACGGATTGCTGAAGTGGAATGGGATGAGCGTTACCTCTCTTTTGTTTGTTTTTTTTTAATTCCTTTCCTCGCTGTCTTCGTAGCTTTGTGCTATTGTTATGACAAGTTGGTAAATAAAATGCCCTTGATCTTTGAGGGATTAACTTCAAATGCCACTATTGTTTTTCCGCGGAAGAAAGCGATGATTTATCCCATCACAATGTTATGTTTTACTGTTAAATTGATTAAAATGCTATGTCCATGGTACATATAACAGCTGTTGTAACTGTTCCATATATCCGGACCAAAGTCTTGATCTTGTAGATGCATCTAGATAGTGTAGGACTTTCTCTAAAGTAATATTTAACATTGTAATAAAAATTGTAGCCATTTTATGCCTAGAAAACTTTTGGGATTAAAAAAAATGTCAATGAAGAACTCATTAAAATAATGCTGCTATTTATTATCACTATTCACATGATAAAACTATTATCCATTGGGATTTAAATGATACTACTGACAATCAATAAATAATAGTATTATTTACACTATTCACTAGATAATGTTAAACTACCACGAAGGTTTAAATTAAAATGTTGTTTTGTTAGATAAACTTATAAAAAAAATATCAGATAGCAATAGTTACTCTCATTATGTAATTGTTGTTATAATGATATAACAATTATTGTTCTAATAAGATAACAAGTAAACATTCATCATCAACATGATGAGAGCATCCAAAGCCATTGACATGGGTTTAATCTAGTTTCTATTATATTTAAATTATTCCCCTTATATTTATACTAGCTATTTTGAAAAGAACCACTTTCACATTGTACTTAGTATTTGCTGTGGAGATAAGCTATCTCATTTTTTCCCCTTTTAACTCGTTAGAGCAGTCATTACATTACTAGAGTAATAGTCATTATCTAAATTCTTTTACAATTTAGGATGCAAAAATTATAAATTAATAGGTACCTTGATCTTTAAAAAATTTCATCGCCATCATACCACTATTCCAAGAAGATAGATAAAGAGTAAATAGCACCGAGGTACGGTAGAAAGGTATAATACTGAGTTACGATAGAAAAGTACAGCATTAGACTATGGTAGTAGAAACTAAGTTATAGCTAATCCTAAAATAGAAACTATTAGTAAAATAATGCTAAAATAAGAGAAAATTCATTATATTTGATGTCAAAGGATCTTTAATACAAAGTATAAATCCATTATTAATACTAAACTATAATAACTATCCACTTTGATAAAACACATCTAGCATTTGGTAGTTCTAGAAACTGATGCCAATTGTTTTTTCATTATATATGTCTGTTAGGGCAACCTAACTTTATACCATCTTTTCGACCGATGGTCATACTAGACTACCAAAATCTTTTGTTGCATTTTAATTTAGCCTATTTTATGTTGGCAACCTATTTGGCCTTTTTCTATACATATAGGTCTCGGGCATGATTCCTCAGTCAACTCCTACATGGCGTCCATTAGGCCTTAGCTCTCATCACATTTTTGAAACCCCGTGTATCTATCCTCACTCTATCATGTGACTAACTCAATATATATCTCTCACATGTTACTTTAAGCATGAATGTGGTGAAAATAATGTCCCCCACATCCCATCGGCCATTGATCAAGTAGGGTGATAGGATGTATTAGTCATTTAAGTAACTATATCAAGGTATCAGTATTCGACTCTCCGAATAATTGCTCCTATAAAAATTTCAACCTTTCTAAAATTTATTTTTTCATAGTAGAGTAATTATATAGAGTACTTTCTCTTCTCTTGTAGTAGTGACATGCCGATATAGCATAAACTATGTTTCAAAGGGGCACCATTGCTTGAATTCTGAAGATTTCATAATCACTATATCATATCTTTTGGTCATGCCTCAATATGAAGGACTCCCTTTATATTTCGAGCACCATCAATATCTTTATCTTCTTCATAGCGATGTTCATCTAGCTCTTATCATCTCCTTTATAACTCATCTTCTTTATTTATCCACTTGCTATAGATCAGGCGGCTAATTTCTATGCTAGCATTGAACAACACTATGAGCATGTTGAATGGCTAGATTCTTCAAAAATGTTAATGCTGAAGTACTTATACAAGATTCTACCTACCTCATCCTCAAAACTATCTTTCATTCCAAATCCCTCGAGCCTTATCCTCTTTCCTCCCTCACTCTTCCAAAAAAAATCTTCCTATATGAGAGGTCAGACTTTTGAAGTTCAGTTTGGGATAATCCAATCTACCATTGCCTATGGCCATGTAACCTTCTTTGGAATCTCTAGTACAATCAAATTTGGGCTAATCCCACGACAATGTTATGTTTATGTTTTACTGTTTAATTGATTAAATGCTATGTCCATTATCCATATAACAGCTATTGTAACTATTCTACATATCCCAACCAAAATCTTGATCTTGCAAATGCATCCAGATAGTGTTGGTCGGCCTATGCTATATAATTATACAGTTGGTTGAACTGACATCCACCCGACTATCTCTCAGCCAAATTTGGGATTGCTAACTTAGTAGCTCTTATTACCACTGCTATGATTGGTTCAGTCATATTAATGGGGCTATATTATCCTAACCGATAACGATGGTGGTTGTTACGATAATTATCGTGAGCACCTCAGATCAGTGCTATATCATAATACATATCAAGCTCTCAGATCATTAATACAACCGCTGACTGCCGTATAAGCTGAGGAGTCCATCTCCATGCTGAGCTGAGGCGTCTCTGAGGTCTGACTTATATATGAGCTGTTCAGTCGACTTATCTCTTCGACATGCATGACAGCTGTCTATCTCGAATAAGATAAGATTTGGCATAACCATCTCTCCTGATCTCGCGAAAATATTTAAGAGCTGAATTATCTCATCCAATTTGGTATGTCCAATGGATCTCGAGATCGTGCAATCCCATAGCTAGCAATCCAACTGTTCGATATTCTTCTATATAAACATCAGAGTCCTGAGGATCTAGGTAAGTTCAATCAAATTCCTCTCAGAGAATCTGTTGCTGCTTCTTTGTTCTCTACTTTTCTGACTTAAGCATCGGAGGATCCTCACTGGAGTCATAACCTTCGGTTTGAAATTTATTTTACAGGTGACTCCAGCACTAGCATCGTCATGCGAGGTTTTCAGGTATCCGTCTTCCGACCTCGACCGATTTAAGCAGCAACAATAGTGATTTTAGAGGATAGTATTAGAAGCACACAATTATAAGGATGCACTAATAATTTTTTATTTCTTTTCATCACTAACTTTGACTTTTTACTTTATCCTCTAGCTTCTCTTCTGACACTATCAATTTGGTCTACTCACCTTGAGGCCAAACTTTCGATTTTATGGCCTAAGCCTTCAATCTTGAGTGGAGAAAGATAATGGCCAATAATCCCAAGTCATCCACTCTAAGATGGTTGAAGTTATCTAATCCGTCAGCTCCCTCCAAGCGAAAGCATGCTGGCAACTTGAGTAACCAGATGCCCTCTGGCCTTTTAATAATTCAGAAGAATGAAGGACTAGAAAGAATCCTTCTTGTTGATATCTCTATCACCATTGATTTTATCCAAATTGCCACTTTTATATTGGCCATCTCTCCTCCTTGAGATGAACTTCAAGAGGAGTGGATAGAATTTGATAGGGTTCTGGCCGAATTATAGAAGGAAGCATCATCAGCTACCAAGAACTTCCCTAATCAACCCACTCATAATCCTATCGATCAGCCCACTCAGCCTTCGTTTGAGCTTACTGGCTTAGCTAGTCAGTCGATGTAGATCGAGTCACTTCATAAATTCGGCAACATCCAAAACTTGCCTTTTTAGATCTAAAGATGATGGACAAAAGCTATGATGTAGGCTCGGTTGAGCCCCCATGACTAGTCCCTTGCATTGATCCGACTTCGAAATTCTTTCATCCGATCTCTTCGACCCACAACTAATAGACAAAGGTATATAGTCCCTTCTATACATCATACTTGGTCTTGATTTAACAAATTGCTCCTTTCTTATAGGTTGATAATGATTATAGCTATTCAATTGCTTGCCTAAATGAAAGCCAAGCTAGCTGCATATGCTATCGTATCACCTTCAGCCCATACCTTATCAAGTCCCTCAGCCGATAAAGAGGGTCATTCTGGATATCATTAGCTTACACTTCAATGACCTAGCCAATCCCAAAATGATGGTGGAAATCTGAGATGTGATCAATGCTCTACCACAAGCTGACCTACCTATTGATGAAGCAACAAGTTTGTCGATCTGAGGACCCAGCTTTCTAATTGCTCCTAGAGAATCATATTATTGCTATAGAAATCGAAAAGGTTGGATATATGATATGTCAGAAAGAAAAGTTTGAGCTCGATATGGTGGTGCTAGAGGATGAATCTGTCCCATGAAAAAAATTTATGATGACTTGGAGACTGAAGCTGCACCAATCAAGAAATTGATTGCTTCTTAGAAGTTCGACCAACACATGCTTATATGAAGTTGGCAAGGTTAAAGGTCAGCTCAACCTAAGAGAAGAGGGCATATGAAGCAAAGCTACAAGCTCTAGCCAAAATATATGCAAGGCTTCAAGACTATGTATCTCAATTCCCTGCCCTCATGGACAAGATGGTCAAGACCAATGAACTAGCTGAGTAATCGTTACATGAATGGGAGTGGATTAACAATATTGCAAATTAAAGATATTGTAATTTATTGCATAATAATAGACTTGACCTTGAAAATAATGTATGGATTTTTAACAACCATCATATAGGCTTTATTATACTACTATTTATTTATTTATAATTTTCTACTTCTAAATCTAATGAACTATCTATGCATATTAATGCCTGTATTGCCTAGAAGGTTAGCAACCCAAGAGGAGAGGTAAATTGGGTTTTTTTAAAAAAAACTTCTGTCAAATTTAAAATTCAAACAATTATATGCTTCAATTAAACTAACTTGAGTGATTGTAAAGTGTATGTTACGTGCTGCAACCGAATTAAGTTAATGAATGCAAAGTAAAATTTAAATTTAAATAAACTAAGTAAAACAAGGCATAATACAAATATAAAAAATTTATAGTGGTTCGGTGCAACTTCATACCTACATCTACTCCCCAAGTTTCCTTAAAAATTTCACTATAATCAACTCAATTATAGTGCGATTATTTTATTTGGATTCATAATCAAATTCAATTAGTTTTTTTAGATCATCAAGTAAAATCTTTACACTGATTATTTTCAGATTCATAATCCAACGTAGTTGATTTTGTAGGATTACCAATCAAAACCTTAAAATTTAATTCAGACTTGGACAGGGCCTCATCCAAATTTCTTTTATCTCAAAGAAACTTGAAAAAAAATCCAAATTAAATACAAGATATAGAAACTTTCAGCAAAAAGTAAAATAGAAAATGAAACTTCTTTTTAGCTCGAAAAAGTTGCCAATGAGCTACTCAATTAAGGCTTGAACATCTCTTCTTTGATGCTAGAGAGGATGTAGTTGAAGGTGGTGAAGATCTCTCTTGAATGCTCATTGAATTCTTTGCACAAATTTCATTTCTTTTCTCTTCCTCAAAGATATTCAATAATGGCTCTCAAAAATGATATGTTTCACTTTTTAATCCTCTTTTCTTGCTTCTCAAGTGATTCTCTAGCCTTTTGTAAGCTTAGAAGTCATTGAAGAATGAGTTTTTATCATTGAAACCTTGAATTATTCATTAGAGCCAAAAACTAGCCATTGGAGAAGGATGGAAAACTAGCTGTTATGGTTTTCTATGTCAGAAGTTGACTCTAGCTCCTTAGGAGTCAACTTGAGTAACCCACGAGTCGACTCGACCTCTTCAGAAGTCGGCTGATCCTTAGGTTTAAAAATTCTATGTTTTATCTTTTTTGAAAGAGTTGGCTCGTTGTCTTCATGAGTCAACTCAACATGTTCGGAGGTCGACTCGAGCAGAGATCCCAAAAATTTAGTCTTCTATCTTCACTAAGAGAGTCGGCTCTTACTTTTTAGGAATCGACTCATCGTCCATGCTAGTGAACTTCAGTATGCCAAAGTCGATTCATCACTCTCAAGGGTTGATTTCTAAACTTTTTGAACTTCAGATTTCTTCTGTTTTTAGCTTGTGGTTTTTCAAGGGTTGGCTCTTATGCTTCTGGGGTCGACTCCACTAAGCAAATATTTGGAGTTTCATCTTTGAATTGCTTTGACTTAACTTCTTTAAGATGATTTATTCAATGAATAAATTCTTCATTTTAAGCACCTGAAAATCCTACATCCATTCTTCAAATATATGATTAGTATCATAATTACTCAATATTTATTATCATCAAAATCAATCTTAGGATCAACAATCTCTCTCTTTTTGATAATAATAAAACTTTGAGTATATACGTAATAAATATAATATGTTTCCATTGATTCATAAATATAAATATGAAGTGAAAAAGTAAACACTTGTAAACATGTACTTCATGAATGTTTTCATAGAATTTAATTTATCATAACTTCTAATACCAAAATTTAATATATGATTCAATATTTCTCATTTCATATAATCCTCTTAAATAAACAAATGAGTATCTCAAGCATAATGAAGCATGTGATCAACTTAAGCATGCAGTTGACATAACTTCTCCCCCTTTTTGATAGCATCAAAAAATGTAAGGAAAAGATTTAGAAAGATATGATCAAAATCAACTCAAATCAAATTTTATAACTTCTCTTCCTTTTAATAGTATCAAAAATTTGTATCAATGAGAATCATGCTTGTCCTTCTTTTTGAATATAATTTAGATTCAAAATTACTTCTCACCCTTTTGAATAATATAGATGAAACAAGTAAATTTTCAAGTTTAGATAGGAAATTACTTTGAGCTATAGAGATCTAAGAAAGCTAAAGCTTTTCAAAACTAAAGATTTTGAATAGATCATTCAAAGCAAATCATAAGTTATATTTAGTTTTTTAAGAATTAATTCTTCCTTTTCTTAAGATGTATCAATTAATTTGAAGCATAAAAGTATCAATCTTAGAATTTGTCTAAAAAGTATAAGCTAAACATATAGCTATGCAAAATTAATTTGAGACAAAATACTTTTTTTTACCAAAAATAATAGATAGAATATAAAGCAAGAATAAACGATATGATACCAATTATGAAAATTATAACATCAATTATGATAATTTTTTTAAAAAATTAATACCAATTATGAAAAGTATTTTCAAAAGAGTATTTTCAATTTTTCAAAGATAATCAATCGAAGCAAAATATTTTTCAAATTCAACTTGATACTAATTAATTACCAAAATGATGACAAAATCAAATCATGCAAAGTATGAATGAATAAATCAAATGATCAAAACCATATGAATGCTCAAATGATTGGAGCAAAATATAAATGTCTATCAATGATTTCTCTTATTAAGTTCAAAAATTATTTCTTCTCCTATTTTTAATAGTTCATACTAGAAAATTCATTTTCTTGATTCCCTCTCTTTTTATTCTAAATCATGCATATTTAGTTAATTTAAAAATGAGCTTTGTAAGAATATATTTTTCTCCTCCTTAGTTTTATAAATAAAACAAATATTCAATTAAGCCAATAAACACAGGTAAGCATCAGACACATTGTATTTTCATAAAAAATTATACTTTATTGATTGCTAAAATAAGATCATAAAAGGTGATTACAAAGATAGTAAATATCAGTACATACAAAATATATGCAAATTATATGTTGGATTTTCTATAGATACTAGTGCACATAGATTTCAAAATTTTTTAATAAAAATATAGTAAAAAATTAGATTAAAATACTTTTAATCTAAGTGTGCATTCATTATATTAAAGTATCTATGGATCTAGTTCATATACTGAAATTAGCATAAACTGATTTTAGGATGAATAATAAAAGTCTGTAATCAATTCACATACCTGAATCGCTTTCCCTATGCTTTAAACCTGTAACTGGGGTTGAATCCAATTCAGTCCCTGGATCTAAGGTTGATCAGGCTCTGAACCAGTAACATAAGCATTCTACCTCTACGAGTATCCACAAGATTAATCTTAATTATTTTTCTTGGATCCTACTTGCTTGAACCAAAAGCCTGAATAGGCATGAACCAAGCTTGGATAGGCTAGAAATTTTGAACCTTTTTGATCTTTCTTTCTTGATTCTTGAAGAAATCAAGAATCTTTCTTGATCCCTCAACTAATCAAGAAGAACAATAACCAAGAAGTAGTTGTAATTAACTTCCAACAACTTGAGAGGAAGAAGGTGAAACTACCAAGAACTTGGCGCCAACCAATTGACACCAAGTAAAAGAATGCCACCCACTTCTCCCTAGCTCCAACAAGGAGACACTTAGAGAGAGAGGGCATGGGCTAGAGAGAGAAAGAGAGGAGGGGGCGTGGGCATAGTAAGGGTGGTGGCAAAGATAGGAAGAAGTGAGATGATAAGAGGACTAAGCTAGGATCCTTTATATAGACAACATAAGGATGTCCTAATCAAATTAGGATCCCTCCTCCTAATCATATTAGAGTCCTAGCTTAAATATACTTGGACCAAATAAATGGGTGCCATCCAAAACTCATCCATACTCACACCCAATGCTAGGCATCCCATCATATGGGATCCAATAAAAAGTCTCAAATCAGCCCACATGATTTCATAAATTCACTTCAAGGGTTCTTAATGAATAAAATCAAGAAACTCTTTTTGATTTAATTCAAACCATAAATTAAGCATCTAACTATTGGAGGCCATTGAATCATATTCAATTAGATTCAAATCGAGTATAGAAATTGGTTAATACTTATCATATAAGTAAACTAACCATAAGAGAAATTGAGTTCACTCAGGTGCTAGCAAGGTTAACATGAACCCAATAGAATTTTTTAAATCCATATTAATTGGTGCTTCATAAGCTCAATTATAATTAATTAAAATTTTTTCCTTATGTGTGATCTCATAGGTTCAATTCTATCTGATAGTGAGACATACCATGATCTCTATCATAGATATCACCGAAACCTCTTTCAATGGATCGAAATAGTTTCACTCTAACTTGATAAGGATCATTGATCCAAAACAATCCTATTGAGCTCTCACAATCCACCAGTGACAACTAACAATATATAGTGACAATCTAGTAGAATCAAAATAAAATTTCTAGGTATAGTTAATATATGATACAGTCTCTCAATCATGAGTCCCGACTAGATGGTAGGTCATGAATAAATCGTCAAACCTTATCGTCAGTCATATGATAGATTCGATCAGCTCAAGTTCAATAGTGATTTCAAAAAAAAAAATTCATCAATCATACTACTTGTAGACTCAACTTCTCAAATCTCATAGAACTACTTCTCTCTATCAAGGTTGATAGATCCCACATAAATGTACATGTTGCTCGCACAGCTCAATCAACTGAAGCCAACATTCACTGTAAAATTCATGATCGAGTTAATATTTATGTGTAGTCAAACTACAGCAGTCTTACTGTGAGCAACTATGACACCACAGGTCAAAGAGCTAATCACATAACTACAGCATCGAGATAATCACTGACGATCGAATAGAAATTTATATGATCTCTCGTATGGTCACGTTCAGTATAAGTTATTTTTTAACAATTACCCATACTTTTCACTCAGTGTCTCTACACTATAGACTAGAGACTCATCTATCCTGAAAGAAGTGAACCACGCACTGATTTATCTGGATGAATCACCATCTTCATGACCATCCTATGATTGGGAGTAATTTAGGAATCGATCATACATGCTTCTAATTCTTGATACTTGAGAATATGTATCATAACATCAATTTCAAAGATGATTCAAAGACACATAACACTTAAATAGAAATAAATCTTATTCTTTATTGATTAAATCAATAGTTTAAGTATAAATATGTGTCATAAATAAAAAATGTATCAGCCAATAATTGGCTTCTAGAACATACATCTAACAATCTCCCACTTGGATTAAAGCCAATTGGCCATTAATCTAAGCCTCATCTTCTCAAGGTGGGCTTCCATTTTGGGTTGACTTAATTACTTTATCAGCGGGTCTGCCTGTTGGAATAGTATCCCAAAGCCAATCGTCAGCTTGTTGACGGTTGTGCTCATTTTTGTATATGTACATGAATTATGAATTAATAAAATTATTTTGGTATTTTTATCACAAAATGTTTCATCTTCTAATGAACTCCTATGTTGTGATGAAGTCCTTAGGACTATTTAGACTCGACAAAGGAGGATTTATCATTTAGTCCTTAAATCTGTTCGCGACCAAATGATATGTTGTTACCAAAGACGACAATATTTATCAAGCATAGGTCGTTGTGTGCCATATAGGTTGGTTGTCCTCTTAACCAATGAGTGTGGAGACACTGGTATGGCATACAAGTGAGATGTAAGGGTACATCTGCACTGAACGTGACCGACTCCGGAGCTATTTCTGCTGTCAAGATTTGCTCCGATGGGATATGGATATAAGTATCCCTTCGATCTGAGACCGCCACGGTGACTTGCAAGCAACTCACTGCACTTAGGCACTGGACTACCTGAATTCTAATTCAGTGACGGAAGGCTGTTAGGTGTAGTCAAGTACTTGACTTGTCGGTGCGTGTGTCAAGATGGGATTGAT
>KE506629.1:109776-124053 GCA_000441515.1 Elaeis oleifera | reverse complement strand
ATATGAATAAATTCAAATATAAAATTATTTTTTAGATCTAAACATAAACATATACATCTCATGTATAAATTAAAATCAAATTTTAAAATAATTTTTAAAACTTTCATGCTACTTTCATACGTATGAACATGTGGCTCTGATACCACTATTGGATTTTCTATAGGTGCTAGTGAATGTGGATTTCAAAATTTTTCTAAATTCAAAATATAGTAAAAAAATTAGATTAAAATATATTTAATCTAAGCATACATTTATCATATGAAGTATCTATGGATCTAATTTATATGCTAAAATTAATATAACTAATTTTAGGATGAATAATAAATGTATGTAATCAATTCATATACCTGAATCATTTTTTTCTTACTTCAAACTTGTAACCGGGGTTGAATCCAATTCAATCCCTGGATCTGAGGTTGATCAGTCTCTAAATTAGTAGTATAAGCATCCTATCTCTATGAATATTCATAGGGCCAACTTCAATTATTTTCTCTTGGATTCTGCTTGCTTGAACCAAATGTCTGAATATGCTTGAACCAAGCCAGGATAGGCTTGAAATTGTGAACTCTTTTGATCTTTCTTTCTTGATTCTTGAAGAAATCAATAATCTTTTTTGATCCCTTAACTAATCAAGAAGAACAACAATCAAGAAGTAGTTATAACTAACTTTCAACAACTTAAAAGAAAAGGATGAAACTATCTAGAACTTGGCGCCAACTAATTGACACCAAGTAAAGAATGCCGTCCACTTCTCCTTAGCTCTAACAAGGGGATGCCTAGGGAGAGAGGGCATGGGCTAGAGAGAGAAAGAGAGGAGGTGGTGTAGGCACCGTAAGGGTGGTGGTAAAGATGGGAGGAAGTGAGATGATAAGAGGAGTAAGACTAGGATCCTTTATATAGACAACATAAGGGTATCCTAATCAAATTAGGATCCTTCCTCCTATTAAAATCCTAGCTTAAATATATTTGGACCAATAAATAGGATGCCACCCAAAACTCACCCATACTCATATCCAATGCTAGGCGTCCCATCATATGGGATTCAATAAAAAGTCTCAAATTAGTCCACATGATTTCATAAATTCACTTTAAGGATTCTTAATGAATAAATTAAAAAACTCTTTCTTGATTTAATCCAAGCCATAAATTAAGCATCCAACCATTGGAGACTATTGAATCATATTCAATTAGGTTCAAATTAAGTGTAGAAATTAGTTAATATTTATCATATAAGCAAACAAACTACAAGAGAAATTAGGTTCATCCAGGTGCTAACAAGGTTAACATGAATCCAATAGGATTTTCTAAATCCATATTAATTGATGCTTCATAAATCTAATTATAATTAATTAAGGTTTCTCCCTTTATGTGTGACTCCATAGATTTAATTATGTCTGGTAGTGAGACATACCATGATCTTTATCATTGGTATCACTAAAATCTCTTTCAGTAAGTCAGAACAGTTTTACTCTAACTCGACAAGGATCATTGATCCAAAATATTCCTATTGAGCTCTCACAATCCATCAATGATATATAACAATATGTAGTGGCAATTTAGTAGAATTGAAATAAACATCTAGGTGTAGTTAATATATGATATAACTCTCTATCGTGAGTTCCGACTAGATGACAGGTCATGGATAAATCTGCAAACCTCATCATCAGTCATATAATAGATCCAATCAGCTTAAGTCCAATAGTGATTCTAACTAAAATTTTTTTTCATTAATCATACTGTTATAGCGATAGATTTGTAGACTCAGTTTCTCAAATCTTATAGGACTACTTCTCTCTATCAAGGTCGATAGATCCTATATAAATGCACACATTGCTTGTACAGCTCAACCAACTGAAGCCAACATCTACTATAAAAATTCATGATCGAATTAATGTTTATATGTTGTCGAACTACAGCAGTCTTACTGTGAGCAACTATGACACCGTAGGTCAAAAGACCAATCACACAACTATAGCATCGAGATAATCACTGATGATTGAATAGAAATCCATATGATCTCTCGTATGGTCACGCTCAGTGTAAGTTATTCTCTAACAATTATCCACACTTTTCGCTCAGTGTCTCTATACTGTAAATTAGAGACTCATCTATCTCAAAGAAAGTGAACTGTACGTCAGTTTATCTGATGAATTATCATCTCCATGACTATCTTATGATCAGGAGCAATTTAAAAATCGATCATACATATCTCTAATTCTCAACACTAGAGAATATGTATCGTAATATTAATTCTAAGGATGATTCAAAGACACATAACACTTGAATGAAAATAAAACTTGCCCTTATTGATTAAATCAATAGTTTAAGTATGAATATGTGTTATTGAATAAAAATATGTCAGTCAATAATTGACTTTTAAGACATACATCTAACATTATATCTATCAAAAAGTGGACTGCTAGGGTCACTATAACTCGAATAAATAAATCCTAGCATCCTAAGTGAGAGTAGGTCAGCATAACCCTAAGAAGTAGGTCCAGACTAACTAGGTGGTGAGGGTGGTCTGACATTTTCAGATGACTAGCTTTGATCATGAACATCCTCTATAAGCAAAGATAGAACCTCCATCAGATCTTTTCTTGCCTATTGTGCCTTTGATGTGTACCTTTAGTTTCTGTACAAATTGAAGTGACAATCTGAATAAAGACTCTCGAAAAGTGCATCCTTATCTAGTCTATCAAATAGTCGATCTAAACTCTCTGGATGATCGGTCTGTAGACGTGGAGCTATCTTTATCTACTCTACTAGCTTTTCTGATCTGATATCTGCATTTAACACTACTGCGAGAGCCTTATCATCATCAGTGTCATCCTCATCTTTCTATACCACGTCTCTATGAAGCCAATGACTATCAATCTTCTAAAATCCCATTCTCCGAAATGATCAATCGTTATAAGTATCTGTATGCATCAAGGCTCTAGTAGGCATTGGGACTAGCATGGGGCATCCCCTAGGCCCCATGTGGTGTGTG
Organism: Elaeis oleifera; assembly: GCA_000441515.1. NCBI lineage: Eukaryota > Viridiplantae > Streptophyta > Magnoliopsida > Arecales > Arecaceae > Elaeis > Elaeis oleifera. The sequence continues at coordinate 121,061 of KE506629.1, read as the reverse complement.
AAAAAGTGAGTGCAAAGGCTCCAATATTTGGCACCTAATAGATCTCCTAAAGGGGGTCAAATAACTAAGGGAATAAAAATTTCTAATGCAAGTAGGACTTGCATTAAGAGGCTATTTGATTTTAAATAGGATTCAAACCTTTTGCCTATTTAAAGGGACCTTCTCTAAGGCTCTTTACTTCTAATTTTTAGTAGCCCATGCCTCCCATAAGACCTCCCCATGCCCCCTTTCTCTTCTCCCTCTCTTCTCTCTTCTAGCTCCAATGCCTAAGGAGCTTGGGTATCTTCCATCTCCCACGCTCAAAAGGAGTTTGGGCATCCCCTTTGCTTGCTGATTTTTAGATCTTGATTGCTTCATAATTAAGAAAGAAAAGCAAGAGAAGAAGAGAAGAAAAAGATAAGAAAAGGATCAAAGAGTTGATTGTGATCCAAGCTTCATTAAGATTCGTAGGATGATCATTCTTAGAGAAGAAAGATCAACACCAAAGAAGACTGTTTCAGACTGATTCTGAATGGATATTCATAGAAGTCAGACACTTGTATGGCTAAGAAAGAATCTACTCTCTTCTAGATCCAGATTTGAAGAAAGAAATTATGAAACATGTATGTGATTCGATCACATATTTAATTTCAGCATAAAATTCAGCATGTGTTCAATTTTAGCATATGAAGTAGATCCTTGTATCTATATTTTATGTATGTATGATTTAAATTAAAAGATATTTTAATCTTCTATTCTATTATATTATTTAGAAAAAAAATTAAAACATATATGTATACCCCGACACGAAATTTCAATAGTGGTATTAGAGCCACAGATTTTATATGCATAAAATTGACAAACATATTTTGAAAAGAGTTTCAAAATCTAATTTTTTTGATACATTATATATATAGATGATTGCTTTAAATTTAAAATTTATTTTAGATTTAATTTTTAGTTCATATATTTGATATGTGAAGGCATGCATAGATCTGAAATTTATTCTAAATCAATTTTTAGTTCATATATATGTGATATGTAAATATATGTATAAATCTGAAAATTATTTTGACCTGATTTATGATTCATATATGAGATATATGATTGCATATTTAGATCTAAAAATTATTTTAATATGATTCATGATTTGTATATAAGATATATGATATCATGTTATGATTTGAATTTTTATTTAGATTTGAATTTACATACATATATGAGATATATGCTTATATGTTAAATTTAAAATTAATTTAATAATTTAAACTTACCTTTCATATAAAAATTAGATCTAAAATTTAGTTTTAAAATCTAAAATTTGTATTTGTGCATGAGGGTTTTAGTCATGAAAAATCAAAATTAGATCATATAATTAGATTATATCTAGGATTTTTGATTTAAACATAATGGATCTAATTCGATTAAGTAATTGATTAAATCGAGTCAAGTATTATTAGGATTAGATCAAGTTATAAGATCGTACAATTATTATTGATCAAATTGATTAAATCTATATGTATAATCGATTAACCTAAGGATCTAATTCGGCTCGATGGCTTGAGCTTGATTCACTTAAGCTAACCTATTTGGACCAATTGATCTATTGGTGTCTAAGATAAGTTATCGAGAGGTGGTTATTTAATTAGTTTCGTTTACTGATCTGACTAATTTATTGGTGTCTAAGAAAGCAATGGAGGGACCTCCACCGATCTCCACTTATCTGGCCAATTTAGAAGATTGAGTCTTGAATAAGGTTGCTTGACGGTTTGGTTTATTCTATGCTAATTAGATTGATTATATGATGACTGATTAGATGAGACTGAACCTAAACTTCTCCATAAATATTAAGTCCATAGGTCTTCCACTGTTATAGAAGTGCGGGCATGATACTGGTGTTGATTATTCTCGACTGGTTACAATAGTTCAGTTGCATCGAAAATACGCAACCACTTTATTGGCAAAAAATTACTCCAGGATAACGATGGGATTGGGCCCAATAACTGTTGGGTGAGAGATCCAATGACGGTTTTGCATCTGCTTGTGAACGGTGGGTTGAGTTTAACTAAAGAGTGTGGTTAATAACTATTAGATGAGCCCACATAACTTAAAGACCAAGTCGCTACAACATGCTTAGAGAAATATCTGGGCAAAGAGTTATCCACGTATCGGTGTGCATGTTATCAATAACTATTAGGTGAGGTACATGATATCGGTGGGACCGCAGCACCCATTAGGAATCCAATTGTCGCATTAGAATTTTTGTTTCCATCCAAGGAGTGGAGGGATCCAAAAAATTAGTGAGAGTTATTGTTTACTTCTTAAAATTTTTAGAGTAAATATAAATTTAAAATATAAAAGTTTAACTTGAATCTTTACTCTCGCAGTTAAACCATGTCAACTTCAAACCCTCTAGCTTGCATCCTTGAATCCAATCATTTGACTAGAATCAATTATAAAGACTGGCTAAGAACCTCAGAATTATTCTGACTTCTAAAAAATTAGATCATGTACTTAATCAGGAATCCCTAGTGTTACCAAACCATCCTACTGCTGAGCAAAGAATAGCTTATAAAAGGTAGATGGATGAAGATAGTCAGATTAAGTGCTATGTGCTAGCTTCCATATCAAACGAGTTGCAGAGCCAACATGAGCATATGCTCACTGTCAGGGCTATGATCACTCACCTAGAAGAATTGTATGGTGAGTGAAATCGTACAGCGCACTTTGAAGTATCTAAGAGACTTTTCAATTTCAAAATGCATGAAGAGCAGTCAGTCTATGAGCACTGTATGATAGTGATCAAAGATATTAAGGATCTTGAAAAGTTTGAGCTTGATATGCAAAAGAATTATAGATGGATTTGATCCTTCAATCCCTTACGAGTTTATATAGTCAATTTATTATAAATTTTCATATGAACAAACTTGATTACACTATATCCAAAATAGTCAACATGTTGGTCACTACTGAGAGAATCTTGAAGAGTTCAAGTGACACTATTCTCTCTATGGAGCAGACTTTTTCAACCAAAAGAAAGTCTGGTTGGAAGAAGAGTAAATTCATTAAGAAGCAGAAGAAAAAAGCAAGCCAAAGAAGGATGTTTCAAAGAAGGCTGAAGCAAAGGGAAAGATTTCCACTGTGATACTGATGGCTATTGGAGGAGAAATTATCCACTCTATCTGGAGAGCTCGAAGAATAAAAAGTGTGATAAATCTTCAAAAGGCATGCTCGTAATTGAATTTAATCTTACGATTTCTTCTACTTCTAGTTGGATATTGGACTCTGATTCGAGTACTTATATATGTACTTCAATGTAGGATCTAATACAAAGTAAGAGATTAAGGAAGGTGACATGATGCTTCGGATCGATAATAATTAAAATTACTGCAAAAGCCGTTGGCACTTATCCTCTTCTATTACCGTCAGGATTTAAATTAGATTTGAAAGACTGTTATTTCTATAGCTAGTCGAAATTTAATTTTTGTGTCTGTGCTACTACAGGATGGTTTTGATTTTAATTTTATAAAAATTTTTATTTCATTTATTTATGAATAAATTGATTGCACATAGTCTTTTAATTGACAGTCTTTATCACTTGCATGTTGATACGAATATGAATTTAAACGAGCAAATAGTGAGTGCCATAGGTCAAAAGAGATCCAGAGATGAAATTAACCAAAAGTACTTATGACATCATAGACTAGGTCATATTGGAGAGGACAGGATAAATAAATTAAAAAAAGATAGGATCTTTGATTCTTTTGATTCAGAGTCGTACCCAGTTTGTAAATCTTATTTTTGAGAAAAATGACCAAGTTATCCTTTGTGGGATATGAAAAAAGAGCTACTAAGCTACTTATTCTGGTACACACTGACATGTTAAACCATTTGATGTACAGGTTAGGGATGGTTATACCTATTTATCACCTTTATCGATGATCTGTCACAGTATGGGTATGTGTATCTGATAAAACATGAGTCTGAAGTCTTCGAAAATTTAATAAATTTAGAAATAAATAGAAAATAAATAGATAAACCCATTAAGATTCTTCGATCTGATCGAGGAGGTGAATATATTAGTCAAAATTTTAAGATATCTTAAGGACAATGGCATAGTCTCTCAATGGACTCCTCTTGGAATACCTCAGCTCAATAGGATGTCCAAAAGAAAGAATAGGATCCTATTAGATATAGTCAGGTCCATGATGAGCTTCACTGATTTACCCTTATATCTTTGGGGACATATTTGTTAACTATAATTCACTTATTGAATAGAGTTCTATCAAAATTCATTCCTACCACACTATATGAGATATGACACGGTAAAAAGCCGAGTCTAAGTTATCTTAAGACTTTGAGATGTCTGGCTTATGTCAAGAGACAAATGGCTAATAAATTAGAGGATAGATTTGTAATAGCTCATTTTATAGGGTATCCAAAAGAATCAATGGGATATTACTTTTACTTTCCACAAGATCATAATGTGATTGTGAGTTAGAACATCATATTCCTACAAAAATAGTTTATCCAGGATGGTGACAGTGGGGGGTTAGTTGAACTTGAAAAGAAGGTCTCTGAAGAGTAAAGATCTATAGATCCTCAAGAACTCATTATTCATGAGCCAATAGTTGATGTTCCTCCACCACCTCGCAGATCTAGCAGGGTATCTCGACCTCCTGAAAGGTACATGGACATACTTATAGAGGAAATAAAGAAATATTTCTTATGGGAGATAAGGATCATGGTGATGATCCTAATACCTTTGACGAGGCGATATCTGACATCGATTCTGAAAAATAATTAGATGCAATGAAGTCAAAAATTGACTCAATGCACTCAAACCAAATATAGACCTTAGTGGATCCATCTGAGGATATAGTACCCATTGGGTGTAAATAGATCTACAAAAGAAAATAAATACCGATGGTAAGGTAAAGACCTATAAAGCTAAGCTCGTGACAAAAGATTATAGTCAGCACAAAGGTATTGACTATCAGAAAATCTTCTCACCCGTAGTCATGTTGAAATCCATCTGCACTCTGCTTGCTGTTGCAGCTTATTATGATTATAAAATCTGACAAATGGATGTGAAAACTACTTTTCTGAATGGATATCTTGAGGAAGATATCTATATAAAGCAGTCTTTAGGTTTCATATTTGATGATGGTGATCATCGAGTCTGCAAGCTGTAAAGGTCCATATACGGATTAAAGTAAGTTTCTCAGAGTTGAAATTTTTATTTTGATGATACGATCAAATCATTTGGTTTCATCAAGAATGAAGAAAAACCTTATGTATACAAGAGGGTCAATGGAAGCACAATAACATTCCTCATATTATACGTGGATGATATTTTCTTCATTGGGAATGATATTTCCATACTGACCTCGGTTAAAAGATGGCTGTCCAAGGAATTCTCTATAAAAGATCTAGAAGAAGCATCCTATATTCTTGAAATAAAGGTCTATAAGGATAGATCTAAAAGGATGTTAGGTCTATCATAAAAATTATACATAGAGAAAGTGCTTAAGAAGTTTAGCATGAAAACTTTAAAGAGAACTCTTACATCTTAGGCATGCTATTCATCTTTCCAAGACGATGTGTCCGACCACATCTGAGAAAGTTCAGTACATGAGTAGGACTCCTTATGCCTCCTTGATCATGGGGAGCCTCATGTTTGTCATGCTGTGTACTGACCTGATATTATCCTTACTGTGAGCGTTACGAGCAGATATCAATCGAATCTAGACGAGGAGTACTGGATAGCTGTGAAGAACATCCTTAAGTACTTGAGAAGAACTAAAGATTTGTTCTTGATCTTTAGAGGAGGTTTTGAGTTGTGAGTTAAGAGATATACTGATTCAGACTTTATGTTTAATCCTGATGATAGAAAGTTTATGTCAGGATATGTATTCACATGCAATGACGGTGCAGTCAGCTGAAAGAGTTCCAAGCAACCCATCATAGCGGATTCGATCACAGAAGCTGAATATGTTGCTGCTTTGTATGCTGCAAAGGAAGGCTTCTAGTTTAAGAAGTTTATCACGAAACTTAAGGTTATGACATCGGATGTCATACCAATTTATTACGACAACAATGAAGCCATAGCACTTGCTAAGGGCCGAAGTCTCATCAGAAATCAAAGCACATCAAGCGGTGGTTCCATATTATATGCGATTATCTTGAAAAGACATATATCGAGATACAAAGAGTAGACTCTGCAAATAATATGGCAGATTCACTGACAAAGCAATTGAGCCAGCCAAGATGAAAGTTCATCTTGAGAAGATGGGACTTAGATTAGTGATCAATTGGCTTTAGTCCAAGTGGAAGATTGTTAGATGTATGTCCTAGAAGTCAATATGATTGACACATTGTAATAAGTCTAAGGTATAATTTTATACTTAATACATTAATTTGATCAATAAAGGTAAGTTTCAATTTCATTCAAGAGTAATGTGTCTTTCAAGAGTAGTGTGTCCTTGAATCGTCCATGAAATTAATACTTCCATATATATTCTCAAAGGTGTTGAGAATTAGAGGCATGTATAATTAATTTCTAAATGCTTCCGATTATAGTATCATCATGAGGATGGTGATTGATCCGGATAGACCGACATACATATCGCTTCCTTCAAGATAGATGAGTCTTTGATCTACAGTGTAGAGATATTAAGCGATGAGTGCGGATAGATATTAGAGAACAACTAGTACTGAGCGTAACTATACGAGAGATCATTTGAATTTCTAATCAATCGTCAGTGATTGTCTCGATGCTGTAGTTGTGTGAATATTTCTTTAATCTACGATGGTATGATTGCTCGTAGTGAGGCTACTGGAGTTTGACTGACACATAAATATGATCTCAATGAGCCCTTGTAGTGGATGTTGACGACGGTTGGTCCACTGTAGGAGTAGGATATGCATCTAGATAGAATCTATTGACTTTGATAGAGAGGAGTAGTCCTATAAAATTTGAGAAACTAAGTCCAAGAGTCTGTGGCCATAATAGTGTGATTGATGGAAAGAAGTTTCTATGAGGATCATAATTGGACTCGAGCTTATCGAATCTATCATATACTGATGATGAGGTTTGACGATTTATCCATGACCTACCTTCTAGTCGAGACTCATGATAGAGAGATTGAATCACATATTAACTACACATTAAGATTCTTTTTGGTTCTACTGGATTGTCACTATGTACTGTTAGGTGTCACTGATAGATTGTGAGAGCTCACTAGGGTTGCTCAAGATCGACAATTCTTGATGAGTTAGAGTGGAATTGTTCTGATCCATTGAAAAGAGTTTCAATGATACTATGATGGAGATTATTGTATATCTCACTATCAGATAGAATTGAATCTATGGGATCACACGATAAAGGGATTAGATCTGGAATAAGCAATTAGACTTATGAAGTCTCAATTGGGTTTAGAAAAATCTTATTGGGTTCAAGATAACCTTGCTAGTACATAGTTAGACCCAATTTTTTTTTTACATTTGAATTACTTATTTAATAAGATTAATTCAAGTTAATTATCTGTTAATAATCTAAATGAATTAGATTCATTAGGCTCCAATTGTTGGGTGCCTAAGGTTTTGGATCATATGAATTAAGGGATCAAATCCTTAATCAATTTTCTTGATTGTTTGCATAGGGTGCCACTTGATTTGATCAAGTTGGGTATGCCCACCTTAAAGAGGGTGTGTGGGATTAGCATGTGGCATCCCCTAGGCCTCATGTGGCATGTAAAAAGTAGGTGCAAAGGCTCCAATAGTTGGCGCCTAATGGATCTCCTAAAGGAGGTCAAATAACTAAAAAATAAGCGTTCCTAAAGCAAGTAGGACTTGTATTAAAAAGCTATTTGATTTTGAATAGGATTCAAACCGATTGCTTATTTAAAGAGATCTTCTCTAAGGCTCTTTACTTCTGATTTCAGCAGACCACGTCTCCTATACGACCTCCTCACGCCCCTTTCTCTTCTCCCTCTCTTCTCCCTTCTAGCTCCAACGCCTAAGGAGCTTGGGCATCTTCCATCTCTCACACCCAAAAGGAGTTTGGGCATCCCTTTTACATGCTAATTTTTAGATCTTGATTACTTCATAATCAAGAAAAGACAAGCAAGAGAAGAAGGAAAGAAAAAGATCAAGAAATGGATCAAAGAGTTGATCGCGATCCAGGCTTCATTTAGATTCGCAGGGTGATCATTCTTAGAGAAAAAAGATCAACACCAAAGAAGACTATTCCAGACTGATCCTGAGTAGATATCCATAGAGATCGGATACTTGCACGACTAAGAAAGAATCTACTCTCTTTCAGATCCAGATTTGAACAAAAAAATTATGAAACAGATATGTGATTCGATCACATATTTAATTTCAGTATAAAATTCAGCATGTGTTCAATTTCAATATATGAGTAGATCCTTATGTTCTATATTTTATGCATATATGATTTGGATTAAAAGATATTTTAATCTTTTATTCTGCTACATTATTTAGAAAGAAAAAATTTTGAAACATACATGCATGTCCTGACACAAAATTCCAACAGAAATATCACTATCCACCTACATAGCCATTATAACACTCTTCTTGGTCCTTTTAAGACTTCTTTTAAGTCAGGGATAGTCTGGCTTGTAATGCCTCAGCTTGTTGCACTTGTAGCATATGATATTTCTTTCTTCTTTATTTTCATTTTCCTTTCTCTTCGACCATTTTTTCTTGAGGAACCTTTTGAATTTTCTAGTAAGTAGCCCTATATTCTCATCTTCATCTTTACTTTTTCTTTATTTTCATACTCTGACTCATCATTTTTTTAGATTTGATAGTTGATTTGAATGTGATGGTCCCCCTCTTCTTTGAATCTTCTTCTTCCTCATTTTAGAGCATGTTCAACTATGTGTCATCAGTGAACCAATCAATTCTTTATGGATAGCTTGCTAAGATCTCTCATTTCTTGAATGGCTATCACTTTAGCTTTTTATGCCTTTGGCAAGCATCTAAGAATCTTGCAAACAAGCTCATGATTAGTATAAATTTTGTTTAGACCATTCAAAACATTCATAATATCTATAAATCTAAAAAATATGTTAGAAATTGATTCATATTGTTTCATTTTAAAATATTTAAGACTTATGAATGAGTAATTAATTTTGGACTCTTTAACTTGACTTATTCCTTCATGGGTAATTTTAATCTATCCCAAATAATTTTACAAAGAATAAGTAGATATTCTATTAAATTTAGTAACATCTAAAAGAAATAAAGAGTATTAATGGCTTTTGTATTTCATTGAGCTATTTTTTTATCATGCTTATCCCAATCCTTTTTCGATTTAGGAAAGGATACTTCATTAACTAAATTATGGGTGTGTGAGATCCATTAGTTATGACTTCTCATATGTCATAATCTAATACTTATATAAATTTTTATGCATGCTTTACAAAACATGTAACCATTAAACAGTGATGGTCTAGAAGTAGATTAACCTTCAGCAAATGAAGAACCAATCAAGGTTGTTATGATCTTTAACTCAATACCACTAAGTCAATAAAAGTATAAGAGCATTGCTTTGATACCATTTATTGTCCAAAAGGTTAGTAACCCAAGAGGGAGGTTAATTAGGTTCTTTAAAAAAACTTCTATCAAATTTAAAATTTAAACAACTATGTATTTCAATTAAACTAGCTTGAGTGATTGTGAAGTGTTTGTTATGTGCTGTAGTGGAATTAAGTTAATGAATGCAAAGCAAGATTTAGAAGTACGTAAAGCAAGCAAGACAAGGTACAATACAAACATAAAAAATTTATAGTGGTTCGGTGCAATCCCGCACCTACATCCACTCTCCAAGTTTCTTTGAAAATTCTATTATAATCAGCTTAATTATAATACAATCATTTTATCTGGATTCATAATCAAATTTAGTTGATTTTTTGAGATTACCAAAAAAAGCTTTACACCGATTATTTTCTGACTTCACAATCCAACCCAGTTGATTTTGCATGATCAACAATCAAAATCTTACAAGTCCAATTTTGGACCTAGATGGGCCTAATCCAAGTTTCTTTCACCCCGAAGAAACTTAAAAAAATAAAACACACAAGTAAAACAGAAGATGAAAACTCTTTTTAGCTCGAAGAAATCATTGATGAGTTATTCAATTAAGGCATTAACTTCTTTCTTTGATGCTTGAGAGGATGTAGTTGAAGGTGGTGAAGATTTCTCTTGAATGCTCACTGAATTCTTTGCACAAATTTTCTCCCTTTTTCTCATCCTCAAAAATATTGAATAATGGCTCTCATAAATGATATATTTCACCTTTTAATCCTCTTTCTCTTGCTTTTCAAATAATTTTCTAGCCTTTCGTAAGCTTGAAAGTGGTTGGAAAATAAGTTTTACCATTAGAAAGCTTGAACTATTCATTAGAGCCAAAAACTAGCTATTGGAGAAGGACAAAAATACTAGCCATTACAATTTCCCCATGTCAAGAGTCAACTTGACCTCAAAGTCCAAAAATTCTACGTTTTATCTTTCGTGAGAGAGTCAGCTTGCTATCTTCATGAGTTGACTTGATCCGTCCAAAGGTCGACTCGATCATTTCATGGGTTCACTCGAGTAGGGATCCTAAAATTTCAGTCTTCTATCTTCACTAAGAGAGTCGGCTCTTGCTTCTCAAGAGTCGATTCATCATCCATGCCAGTGTACTCCAGCATGTCAGAGTCGACTAGTTACTCCCAGGGATTGACTCTTGAATTTTCTGAACTTCAGATTTCTTCTATTTTCAACTTGTAATTATTCAGAGGTCGACTCCTATGCTTCTAAGGGCGACTCTACTAAGTCAAATACTTAGAGTTTCATCTTTAAATTGCTTTGACTTAGCTTCTTTGAGAGATTTTATCCCATAATAAATTCTTCATTTTGAGTACCTAAGAAATCCTACATCTATCATTGAAACATATGATTAGTATCATAATTACTCAATATTTTGTTATCATCAAAATCAATCTGAGAGTCGACACTACAACAGAAAAAAATATTTGTGACACAAAAAAATATCACAAATACTAAATTTCCATCATGAATAAGTATTTGCGACATAAATTTCATCGCTAATATTTTGTTGCTAAAAATGAGGTTGTAGATAATATTTTACGATAGAAATAAATTTTATTGCTAATAATATATTTTTACAATGCAAAATTTTCATCAAAAAATTTATTTATTTTTAAATTATTTATGATGAAAAAATTTTCATCATAAATAGATGATTTTATGATGAAAATTATTTTCATCATAAA
>KE506628.1:128030-141090 GCA_000441515.1 Elaeis oleifera | reverse complement strand
AACAATCACGAACAATAAAATGTGGTGATATTTTCTGTTCATATTTGAAAGCATATTTTTGAAAAAGTTTTAGGATTTGAGGTATTCGCAAAGTGAAATAAGTTCTTGATGTATAGGTTGGAGATAAGATTATTTTTTTTACAGATTTGTGAGTTAGAGTTTGTTTTATATTGTCATTTATATTGCCCTTTATAATCACAATAAAAAATATTTGATTTATCCATATATTGCTTGACTAACGTGGATGTGATGATAAAAATATATAATAGATTGAAATTAGTTGCCACATTCCTTCGAAAAGTTTTAGCAATATTTTTTCACGACGAAATATCTACTTCTTCGTTGCTATTTTGAAAAAATAATTTAATTATATACGATGATAAATATAGATAAAGCCATATGAAATTTTGTTTAGAAATGTATTCCTTTACCTTCTCATGCCCGTGCCTCTGGCCCAGATACGGTGCCGACCGCTCGAAGCCTCCCAGTTAGGGACTCGGGTGGTGGTCCATCAGGGGTCCGCCTATCCCATGTCCACTTCGACCGCTTGAAGCCTCCAAGCCGATTAGGGACAAACGGAGAAATTAGAGAAGGAATGAAGCGACTCGAGAAGAGTTTGAAAAAAGAGAAGGCAAAATGATATAATGTAAGAAAAATAAAAAATAAAATTTAATATGTGGCATTATAAAAAATTATTCTGTGATTTTATGTGGTAATATGTGATGCCATCTTTAATATTCATATATTACTTTACTGTTATTATATAAATATAAATAAATAAATTAAATTTAAATCTAAATTTTATTTTTATTAAATATATTAATTTTAAATTGATGAATTTTTTTGATTCAACCCTTCTTTGACTGGGTCGTATCGGATCCAACCCGATTGCGACCCCTGCTGATCAGCCACTATGCAAGCCACCGTCAACTCAACCAACGCAGCCGCGTTCTCTTTTCCCTCACGTCGCTAGTTCCCCACTCCAGACGTCTCTCTCTCTTTCTTGCCCCGCGGATAACGTCAAAAGCCTCACCCCTCACTCTCCTTCCCTTCCACAGCAAACATTCCAAATGCCGTGTACGAATTACGAACCCACTCCCCAGTCCCCACTTCAAATTAAGCATATTACTTTCACCGTTGACTCCCAATTAACATACACTAAAAACAGTAATTTTAACTCGAATTATCCCGGAAAACCACAAAAGCCAACTAAAGTAGCCCATCGGTCCCCTTCCATGGGCTGTGCCTCCTCTCACGACCTCTGCATCGTCCTCTCTCCAACGCCGCCGCCTCCCCTCTCTCCTCCGCCACCTCTTCCGCCTCCGCTCCTGTTAGGGAGAGCCCCCACTCTCTCCTCCCCTATCGTTGTCCACCACCCATCCCTCCATAAGGGCGATTCCACGCACCTCGTCTCCCTCACCTCCACCACCTACGGCTCCCTCAGAACCCTAGACGACCCCGATCCCTCTCTCTCCGCCTCCGCCTCCGCCGCCGCCGTCATCAGCGCCTGGGACATCATGGATGGTCTCGACGACCTCCCTTACCGTCCACCTCCTCCTTCTCCGCCGTCGCCAAGAAGCCCTACTTTCTTCCCCGATCCCTCACGTACCATCACCACCACCGCGCGATGAAGGCCAAGGACGAGCACCCTGCCGTCAAGCCCTCTGGAAGCACCTGGCGGACGAGCCCAAGCGCCCCAAGGTCGTCCTCTACTCCACCTCCCTCCGCGGCATCCGCCGGACCCACGATGACTGCTGCGCCGTCCGCTCCATCCTCCGCGGCTTCCGCGTCGCCGTTGACGAGCGGGACGTGTCCATGGACGCCGCCTACCGGCGGGAGCTGCAGGCGCTGCTCGGAAGGGCGGCCTTTCTCGCTCCCCAGGTGTTCGTCGGCGGGCGGTGCCTCGGCGGGCGGAGGAAGTCCGGCAGCTCCACGAGGCCGGGAGTTGGGCGGCTGCTTGAGGGGTCGCCGGCCAGGATCCTGCATTCGTGTGCGGCGGTTGTGGCGGGTTCGCTTCGTGCCTTGCCCAATTGCAGCGGAAGCCGCAAGGTGTTCCTCAAGGAGGAGGAGAGGATGCGGCGCTGCGAGGAGTGCAACGAGAATGGATTGGTACGCTGCCCTAAATGCTGCTCTTAATGATGCTCCCCACGCGTTAAAAAAAAAAAAAGACTACTAAAATTAGATATCAAGAAATGGGAAGAAACAAGATTATGATTTTTCTGGAATTTTCTTTCTTCTTTTTGGGCCAATTTGGATGTAATTCAATTGCACTCGATCGATTCTTGATGGGTTCTCTGGTATGTAAGACATGGGGGCTATAAATGAAGGTTGTTGGTAATGGTGATTGTTGGATAGTTAGTACCTATGAAGGGAAAGATCATCTGGGTTCTTGTCCTTTTGAAAGTGTGTGCCTGTAATGATGGGAGTAAAATTGTTTGTATAAAACTGTAATAATCAATTCATCTATGCAAATATGGAGTTTGGTTTCCTTACTTTTGTAAGTGCGTTTTTGGAAGAACTGTAGTTAATTGCTCTAATCTTGGCAGGCAATTTGTTTTCTAGATTTGTAACCAGATGAACGATCTCCACTTCATGCATCATGCTATACTCTTTGGTTTGGTTGCTCTTTTTTCTGTTTGGTATGAAAATATTTTTAGTACTTCTTTTTGGGATGATACTGGTGATTAGTTTCTGGTAATATCTTAGTGTACCCAAGATGGTTCTCCATCAGCAAATCAGAACAGAGGTGGCAAAATTTGTTTCATCCACCTACGCATGCTTGAGTCTATGATTTCTGTTGTGCATGCAATGATGAAGATATTTATATAGTATTGATTTGGAACATTCTTTGTTTTACAGGAAATTGTTAGCAGTATGTAGGGAATGGGCATATATGGGGGTTATCATATGAGCTGTATGGCGTGTGAACTGATTATGTAAAAGGATAATAGTAGCCTTTTAGATACTGTAAGGAGGTTGCTGCTAGGGAGTTAGAGGAAAATTTTCAAGACAGCCATTTTGGAGCTGATTCTTGATGTCAACAACAGGCAAGAGGATGCTGATACGAAGGATGAAAATCAGAACAGGAAGCAGCTAAAGCATTATCTTTAAGAAAACTGGATAGGAGCTCTACGATATAAGAAAGTGATGTAATTGCTAGAGTGCTTTTCAAAATGGATATAAAAACATCAATTAAATAACTTATCCAGGCATGAAGCTAGTATATGAATTTAAAGGAACAATGAAAAGAATGTTAGAAACCCAAGAAACTCTTTATTATTTATTTATTTTTGTTGTTTTGGAGGTGAGAAGATGTAGCCAGAACTGACTGGTCTAAGTTCAGGGTTGTCAGGCTAGGGTAGAACAAGAGATAGTTTGCAACCATATTGCTGTCTCAGTTCTACATGATCATTCTAAATGGTCTAATTGGTATTTTAAAATAATTATAGCAATGCAGTCTAGATAAGGATCCTAGTTGCATGCCTCTTACTCCTCAGAAAGAAGATATCTCAGAAACTCAAGGAGTATGATGGTCTTCCAAACAAGGTGCGTAAGATCATATATAACATTTTGGCCCAAGGGCTAAGAGAAACTTGGTTCTCATTTTTGTGAATGGAAGAGCAGTTATAAAGTTAGAATCAATTACTTTAAATTTTGCTTGTGTACAAATGTATTGTCCATGATATATTTGCAAAGAGCAAGGCATCATTGAGAATGTTGAGTGTGGAAAGGCTTATGATATCTTTTTGTAGGAATTTTTGGGCATATGTTAGAGGCGGTTGGGAGTTTTAAACAACCTGTTATGTGATGTCACCTTTAAGGTTTTAGCATTCTTGCTAGTTATGATGGAGTAGAGGTGACCTAGGTGAGTTGTCCTCTGTGTTAAAAGAGGGCTGAAGGTGGAGAAAACCTGAAATGAAACAGTTGATAGGAAGAGACTTTGAGGTTATCAGTATAAGTGTATGCTACATAGACTTGAGTAGGGTTGTTGGGTGCATATACTTTCGTAAGTATCAGAGCTTATAATCTTCAAGAAAGTCCTCCTGTGGACCTGTAACCACGTATGAAATCCATGCCCATATCTAAGTGTTCATGAGGCTACTTAGGGGCAAATCAAAAGCAACCTGATAACATGGATTATAAGGCCTTTTGCTGCCTAACTTGTATGCAGGGATGTGTTGTTTTCTAGGAGGTGTGTATGAAATATTTTAGTTTTGGCAAAAGTTAAATCCTTTCTTTGAGTTTGACTAGAGTGACTTGTGGCTGTCTTTGCATGAAAAGGATGAATTTGGAGATAAAGTTTGGGCTGTCTTGGCAGAATATTGTAGTTATTCTTTACCTTGACATCCTTGCAAATTCACTGAGAGGATATGCTATTCTGTTCTTTATGCATTTGATCATCCTTTCTTAGTGACTTGATGTTTTGTTCCTTGCATGGAATTGGCTTTGCTGAATAATGATATACACACATCCTGGAATTCCTGTTCATGTGGATGGTAGAGTCGGGACTGATATCCGTATATATTATTGTTATTATTGAATGTCTACAGCATATGCCCCTGATTGGTTTGGTATGGTCTATAGATACGTTCAGCTGGGGAATTGGCCCTTTGACTTTCCCCTGCTTTTCAGGTTTGGTGTTTCTGATGAATAATTACTCTTATGATGTCTAGGTTCATCTTTTGTTTGTTGTTTGGTGTTTCTGATGCCCAATTACTCCTATGATATCCAGGTTCATCTTGTTTTGCTTCTTCTTGTACTCTTTTGTTTTTTTCTTTTGTTTTCTGGGAATTTGTTGGTTAACGTACTTCAAGTGGTGCTTATTTCATTTGTGATTCTAGAGTGAGACAAGGCTCTAACATGATCTCAAGGTTCTGCATTTTTTTTTTTTGTTTAGAAACATGCATGGCTTCTTGGTTTCATATATTTGCATACAGTTAGCTCCTACGTATGAATCAAATCCTCATGCGGAGTAGCTTCAAAATTATCTGACATATCAAAAGCTTTACCGAATGCTAGGGGACAATGTGAACTATCCATGCTAAGCATATTTCTTGCTGCATAATCTATGAAGTTATTTAAAATTAGTCAACTCTTCATCCTCGTAACTAACCATATCTCCAAAAGAACATACATATCTTGGATAGCTCCAACATATAACTCTTCTATATGATTGACTTCCCAATATGAATTTCTATGGTTGGATCAAATATAGCTTTTTTTGACTTTTTTTGTGCAACTTCAAAATCAACTGGTTCTGCAATTATGATCTTTTTTTGAACTTAATCAACTGGTTCTGCAATTATGATTTTTTTGAATTTGATACAGTCAAGGTTGGAAATAGATTAGGCCACATTTCTACCCAAGCCTGACCCGAATTGGGCTTCGAACTAAGCTAAGGCTTGACAATTGGAAACCCATATTTGAGCCCAACCTAAACATGATTGGGCTGGCCCGAAGCATCCATTTGAGCCAAAATTGGGTTAGCCCAAGTGATCCATCAAAATAAGCCCACCAATCAAAAAAAAGGGTGTCACGGTCAATCAAAATAGAGGGTGCCGTGGTCAATCAAAATGATCCAGGGCCTTTTCAAGGAAGGATGATCTCCCTTGCCTAGGTCGAACTTTCGACATCCACCATCGTCAACCCCACTTTCGAGAATCGGCTGGCTCGGCTCCAGCTCAACCCACTTCGAGAATCGGCTGGCTCGGCTCCAGCTCAAATACCTGAGCAATATTGAGATGAAGGCAGAGCAGCTCCGGCTCAAATACCTAAGTAATATTGGGATGAAGGCAGAGCAACAGCAAGCCAAAAAGTCCAATGGTGGCAAGAACTCTATCAACAAAGTCCTCTTCGTTGATGTTGCTACGATGCTACTCAAGGAGGTCGTGGCAGCGGCGGGGCTAGTTGTGGAGGTGGGTTTCAACCCCATTAGTGAGTGGCTTAATAGGAGGGTAGCTGAGTAGGGCTAATCATGGTGAAAACCAATGTGAAAGAGTGGGAAAGAGATTATGGTACCATAAGTTCTTAATGGAACCACAGTCGATCGATGATTGGTGACTGGTGAACGGTAATGAGGGACGAGCTTCAAAGATCGATAGTTGGAGATCAGCAAATGGTGATGAGGGACTACCAAATCGGACTTTGGACTAGTGGTGGAGGTAGAGAGACAAGAAGTTGAGAAGTAAGAACCTTAGGCTTCGACAAACAGACTTTGGATTTGAGAATTAGGATTCAAATGGGACTCTTTAAAAGAAGAAGAGCTTAGCGAACCTTTTTTTAGAATTTGGACACCACCATTTTGGAGTAGCCTAAATGATTGAGCCTAGATGCCTAAATTTGCATTAGCGTAAATGAGGAGGACAAATCCATTTTGGAATTGAACTGGGCTAGGTTCGAGCATGAATTTGGGCTCCATATCAAACTTTGTTTGGACTCATGTTGGATCAATGATATATTTGAGCCCGGCCCGAAAAACAATAAGCTCTATATTTATGCTCAAACTCGGATTGAAAATTTTAGGCCTAGCCTATACGCCAACCAAGTCAGTTTTGTCCGATGGGCTTTGAGTTGGCTAGAGTCCATTTCCAGCTTTAGATATATTGATTAAGCTTCTTTTGTTTTAGATCTTCTTTTTGATTTGATTGATCCTTGAGCTTATCAATTTTGCCACCCTCCGAGTCCTTCAAACTTGATCTAACTTTTAATTGATCGAACTTTCCCAACTTTGAATCTTCATCTTTAAACTAATTATACTCTTGTTTTGGATTTTTGAGAAAAACCTGAAAGCAAAACCCACTATTCAGGCAACTTTTATTTGAGATATCTTATCTTGTTGGAACTTGAGTGGATAGTCGTAAGTATTTCGGATCCTTTATTTAGTTTCTTTAGGTGGAATAGTTTCTTTGTCAACTAAAGCCAATAATCCACATTCCCTTTTAATTATCAAATTTCATTTTTTTCGCAATCCCATTGCTAATAGTATGTATTGGCATTGTCTCCGCTCTTTCTAGGTATTTCATAAATCTTGTCTTGTTGAGTAGAAGAAGAAAAATAAAAAATAATTTTAATTACAGAAATTATGTTTCTTCCAATGTATGGGTCAAAATTTAAATACAATGAGCCACAAAAAAAGATAAGTATGACTATATAAAAGTGGTAAGTGTGGTTATATAAAAATAGTAAAAACTATAAATAAAAGGAGAGAAATCAGAAGAAAATATTCAAAGATGGTATTGCTAATTGTGACTGTTAGATGTATGTCCTAGAAGCCAATCAGACTGACACATTAATTTTTTATAGGATATAATTTTGTACTTGATTTAATTAATTAGGATAGTTAGTTTCATTTATGTAGTGTATGTGTTCATAAATCATCTAGAAAATTAATAAGATGATGACATATATTCTCAAGAGTTGAAAATTTGAGGCATGTGTCATTAATAGTTAATTCTTAAATTACTCTCAATCGAAGGATTATTACGGAGATGGTGATTGATCTGGTAAGATTGATGTACGGATCCCTTCTTTTAGGATAGACGAGTCTCGAGTCTACAGTGTGGGGACACTAGAGCGAGAGTGTGGGGACACTGGAGCGAGAGTGTAGGCATTTGTTAGAGAATAAAGTACCGAGCATGACCAACGTGAGAAGTCACTTGAATGTTTATTCACTTATCAGTGACTTTCTCGATGCTGTAGTGATGTGATTAGTTCTTAGACCTGCGGTGTCTCAACTGTTCATAATGAGGTTGCTGTAGTTTGACTACACCATAACTCGATCTCTTAGCCATACGGAGCCTTGAGGTGTATGTTAGTTACAACAGGTTCATTATAGGAATAGGGTGTATACCTAGATAGGATCTATCGACTTTAGTAGTTAAGAAGTAGTCCTATATGATTTATGAGATTGAATTCGAAAGACCTTGACCAGGGCAGTGTGAATGATAGAAAGAAGTTTTTATCAGATTTCACAAATGAACTCAAGTCGAATATATCTTACATATGACAGATGATGTGGTTTGACGAGTTTTTCATGACCTCCATCTTATTAGAACTTACGATAGAAGAATTGAATCATACGGTAACTACACCTAGAGGTTTATTCTTCTGTTCTGCTGGGTTGCTACTACATGTTGCTAGACGTCATGCTAGAAAATCGAGTAGGCAGCATCTGTAGATTTCAAAAATTTTACAATTACAGCTAAAAAATGATCGGATTAAATCCTTTAACCCCACATGCATAAGATCATATCTAATCCTACTCAAGTCCAGAAGAAAAGACATACATATAATCTGAAAATAAAAGATAAGTATGAGATCAAATCTCAATACCTTAGTGCGGGTAGAAATTCACCGCTACTGATGATCACTGATTCGAAGTTTCTTGAGCCGTACACGTGTCCGACTTCTACAGATATCTACCACGAATCGATCTTCTCGTGGTAGATTCTTCTTCTCTAAGTAGAATCTTAGCCTTAAGAACCTCGATCAACTCCTTGATCTAGACTGCAGAATCAACTCCTTGATCTGCAACCTTTTCTCTACGTTCCTCGCTGAAAGTGGACTGCTCCTCAACTCTTGGCGTGTGGAAGATGGGATGCCCAACCTTTGGGCATGGGAAGGAGAAGAGGAAGGAGGGGAGGCGTGGAGAAGGGAGAGAGAGTTTTTGATTTCACAAAATTCTATTCTTTTGAAACCCTAAGAGACCTTTTAAATAGACTCTACTTTGATACAAAAGAGGAATCCAATTAACTTAAAAAGGTACATTCTTATCTCATAAGAATTATATCTTTTAATTTGATTTTTTTCAATAAAATCAGACTTAATTGGTATATAATCAGCCTTCTTTGGTAAGTACATGGGGCACCCCAATCTGATTGGGTGCCTCATGTCATGAAAAGCAGGTAGTTGGAGCACCAACACTTGGCACCCCTTAGGATTTTTTGGTTCATGAGAAGTGGCGTGGCCCCTCTCTCTCTCTCCTCCATGCCATGCCGCATAAGGGGGTGGACTCCTCTTACATTATCCATGGGATTGGCGCCCCATGGTCCTGCCAAAAATGAAGGTAGGCGCCACCCATTCTTCCCATTTATTCCACACACCACTTAGAGATAATTAGGAGATAATGTAGAGATAATGAAGAGATAATGTATGCCAACTCATTGACATTATCCAATTCTTTTGGGCTCACAATTAAGAGCCCAATTAAATCCAAATGGATTTAGGTTAGATTCAAGGCTATGGACTTGATCCAATCGAAATCCCTAGAAGAATTAGGTTTAATCATGTACTAGCATGGTTCTATTAAACCCAATAAGATTTCAATAAACTCTAATCCAATTAGAACTTCATAAGTCCAATTGGCAAATTCAAGATTAAATTTCTTAATGTGTGACCCCATAGGTTTCATTCTATTTGGTAGTAAGATATATTGTGATCTCCATCACAATATCATCGAAACTCTTTTCAATAGATTGAAATATTTTTAATTCTATCCTTCGAGGACCATCGATCATCAAGACGACATCCGATGAATCACAATCCACCAATGACACCTAGCAGTATGTAGTGGCAATCCAGTAGAACGAAAGTATGAATCTCTAAGTACAATTATTGTATGATTCAGTCCTTCTATCGTGAGTCCCGACTTGATGGAGGTCATGAAAAACTTGTCAGACCTCATTATCAATCACATGCTAGATTGACTCGATTCAAATTCATATGTGAATCCTGTGAAAACTCTTTTCAGTATTTACACTTGCTTTGGTCAAGACTTTTTGAACTCAGTCTCGTAAATCGTATAGGACTTTTCTTTCTATCAAGATCGATAGATTTCATCTAGGTGCATCCTACTTCAAACAGTGAAACTAAACCTACTGAAGTCAACATACACAGCAAGGACTCGAATGGCTAGAGACCAAGAAAACGTGCAGTCAAACTCAATAACCTTGCTGCGAATAGCCAATGACACCGCAGGTTAAAGGATCACTCACACCACGCAGTATCGAGAATACCACTGATGAGTGAGTAGACATCCATGTGGTTCTCGTGTTGGTCACGCTCAGTGTATGTTGTTCTCTAACAACCACCTGCATCTTTATCTCAGTATCCCTACATTGCAGATCCAAAACTTATCTGCCCATAAGGGAGGTGAACTGTGCACCGATCTCGAATGGATTGATCACTGTCCTCCATGATGATCCTTTGATCGGGAGCATTTAGAAATAATCATTAATTAATATATGTCTCAAATTCTTAATACTTTAAGAATATATAAAATCATCTTTGTTAATTTCTAAGACAAATCATGGAAACATAAATATGATTGGAATGAAAAAGCTCTTTATTGATGATAAAAGTTATAAGTACAAGTTTAAGTCTTGAAATATAAGATGTGTCGGTCAACAATTAGTTTCTAGGATATAAATCTAACAAACTCCCACTTGATCTAAAGTCAATTGGCCATATACCTAAGATCCATCTTCTCAAGATAAGCTTCTATCTTCTATTGGCTTAGAGCTTGGTCAGCGGATTCGTCACGTTTAGCACGGAGTCAACTCTCTGCACCTCGATGAACTTCTTCTCGAGGTATTCGCGTATGATGTAAAACCGTCGCTCTATATACTTAGACTTCTGGTGAGACTTGGGCTCCTTAGCGAGGGCTATGATGTTGTTGTCACAGTGCAGTGCAATGACATCTGATGGCATCACATCCAGCTCTGCAACAAACTTCTTGAACTAAAGACTTCCTTAGCAGTTTCAGAGGTGACGATGTACTCGGCTTCCATGGTCGAATTTGCAATGATCGGCTGCTTGAAACTCTTCCAGCTAACCGCACCACCATTACATAAGAAGATGCACCTCGATATAGATTTTCTATCATCAACATCAGTCATAAAATCTGAATCAATGTATCCCTCTACTTTTAGCTCCAATCCTCCACCAAAGACCAACAATAAATTCTTAGTCCTTCTTAAGTACTTAAGGATTTTTTAATAGCAATTCAATATTCTTCATTTGGATTCACCTGATATCTGCTCGTGACACTCACAACAAGAGCTATATCAGGTCGTGTACATAACATAGCATACACGAGGCTCCCTATTATCGAAGCATAAGGGATCTTGCTCATGCACTGGATCTCCTCAGGTGTGTCAGGACACATCTTCTTGGAGAGATAAATGTCATGTCTAAAGGACAAAAAATCTCTCTTGGAGTTTTTCATACCGAACCTCTTCAGCATCTCCTTTATGTACATTCGCTGTGAGAGTCCTATCTTCTTCTTAGATCTATCTCTATAGATCTTTATACTAAGAATGTAGGAAGCTTCTCCTAGATCTTTCATTGCGAATTTTTTCGACAACCATGCTTTGACCGATGTTAGCATGGGAATATCATTCCAATCAGGAGGATTCATCCACGTATAATATGAAGAATGTGACAGCGCTCCCATTGACCTTTTTGTACACACACGGCTTCTTCTCATTTTTGATGAAATCAAACGTTTTGATCACATCATTAAAACGAGTGTTCCAACTCGGAGATGCTTGAGTCCATATACAGATCTTTGCAGCTTGCAGACCTTGTGATCACTATCGTTGGATGTGAACCCAAGGCTGCTCTATATAGATATCTTCCTCAAGATATCCATTTAGGAAGGCAGTTTTCACATCCATTTGTCAAATTTCATAATCATGAAATACTTCTATGGCAAGCAGAGTATGGATGGATTTCAGCATGACCACGGACGAAAAAGTTTTATGATAATCAATGCCTTTGCGTTGACTATTTCCCTTCACGACTAGCCTTGCCTTACAGGTTTCTATCTTATCATCCGATCCAATTTTTTTTGTAATTCATTTACATCTAATAGGTACAATACCTTCAGGTGAATCTACTAAGGATCAAACTTGGTTGGAATGCATGGAGTCAATTTCTGACTTCATTACTTCCATCCATTTCTCGAAGTCAATATCTAACACTGCCTCATCGTAGGTCTTGAGATCATTTCTAATGTCCCTATCTCCCACAAGGAATGCTTCCTCTAAATCTTCGGTAAGAATACCTAAGTACCTTTCAGGAGGATGAGAGATCCTACTTGATTTACGAGGTGGAGGAGGTGTCATATCTACTGCCTCATATTGGGTTCAGGTTTTTAGACTCGATGCTCTTCAGAAACTTTCTCTTCGAGCTTAATCTTCCTCTCACTGCCTCCATCTTGGATAAACTCCTTTTCTAAGAAGACAGCATGATGACTCATAATCACATTGTGATCCTCAGGAAGATAGAAGTAATATCCCATGATTTTTTGAGATACCCTATGAAGCGAGCCCTAAAGGATCTAGCCTCTAACTTGTCTACCTACTATCGCTTGACATGGGCTGGACATCCCTAAATCTTGAGGTAATCAAGAGTTGGCTTCTTACCATGCCATAACTCATATGGTATGGTAGGAATAGATTTAGAGAGAATCCGATTCAAAAGATGAATCGCAGAAAGCAATGCGTGTCCCTAGAGAAAGATAGGAAGATCTGTGAAGCTCATCATGGATCGGACCATACCTAATAGGGTCCGATTCCTCCTTTCGGATATTTCGTTGAGCTGAGATATCTCTGGAGGTGTCCACTATGAGACTATGCCATTATCCTTGAGATAGGACTGAAAATCTCCACTGAGGTATTCTCCTCCTCAATCTGATCGAAGAATCTTAATGAATTTTTCGGTCTATTTTTCTACTTCATGTTTGAACTCTATAAACTTTTTAAAAGCTTCAGACTTTCAGTACATCAAATATACAAACTCATACGGTGAATAATCATCGATAAAGATTATGAAGTAGATATAACCACCCCTGCCTTATACATCGAATGGACCACACACGTCAGTGTGTATCAGGGCTAATATCTCAATGGCCCTTTCTCTTTGTCCCACAAAGGATAGCTTGGTTATTTTTCTTAAAGACATGATTCACAGACTGGACAAGATTTGAAAGTCAATGGTCCGAGAAGTTCTATTTTTTTTCTAGTTTGTTGAGTCTGTCCTCTCCAATATGGCCTAACCT
>KE506628.1:105831-121213 GCA_000441515.1 Elaeis oleifera | reverse complement strand
TCCTAAGATGGATAAAAGTTTTCTCTATCTTTTCTAGATCTAGTCCAAAGGTTGGACAAGAAAGAAGAAGAAAGATTAGATCTTTTATCTTCTTTAATAGATTTTAATTTTTTTAGAAGAAAAAAGTGAAAAAAAATAGATGTGATCTGATTTCATGATCCTCCTATAGATCTGATTGATTCTCTAAAGAAGAGAATCTAAAGATCCAACTAATTTGACAATTCAGGGAGCGATCTCTGCAAGGAAGCTAGCATCCTGGTGAGATCGAGTCTTTTTGATCTGATCAGTCTCGGTGGATATCCATAAAGGTCGGATACGTGTGCGGCTTTGTAGGAACCTCATCAGATTATCATGGACCATCAGATCATGGTGAAGATCTACCTGTGCAAAGATAAAGGTCTAATTCTAAATCTAATTTTATTTCAGCATCTTAATTTCGACATGTGAACGTTCCTGGTATGTGTAGATTAGATCTATATTTTATGCATATTAGATTTAAAATTATTTTAAATTTATATCAAGTTCAAATTTCTCTATATTCATGATTTTAAAGTTAAAATTTGTATGTTCTGATCTTTGCATACATATCACGGATGTGCGATATCCTTCAAGTGGTATTAGGGCCACAGTTTTGTTTCACATACATATTATTAAGATCTAAAATTAGATCTTTAGATCTAATAATTAATTAGATCTAATTTAAACATACATGAGATGTATTAGATCTAGATTATACATGAGATGTATATGCATATATGATATGTATAGATCTAAAAATTGAATCTTTCGATCTGAAAATTAGATTTAGTAAATTTGATTAGATCTAATTTAAATGCATATGATGTATTAGATCTTATATATACATAAGATATATAAATGATATGCATATGTGATATATGTAGATGTAATTATGTCTGAGATACATAATCTGATTCGACATTGCATGAGATGTATGTTATTATATCTAAATATACATGAGATGTATAATTGATTAAAGCTATTTTAGATTAGATCTAAATTGGTTGGATTAATCGAAATCATTCTGACATAAGGCTGTCATGGTATAATAGAGATTATGCTGAATAGTTGTCCTAGGATGATGTAAGATGAGATTCTTTAATTTAAAATTCTAGATTTATATATAAGATATATAATTAAATATTTAGATATGAAAGTAGTTTCAACATCTAAACTACCTCGTATTTATAATACACTTAATTAAAGATCTAAAATTGAGAATTTAAGATCTTAATTTTAAGCATAAAATATGAGGGTTTGGGCTTGGATAGTTCAATTAGATCTAGTAATTCGATTATTTTGGGTAATCGATCTATACATGGTAGGGCTCAATCGAGATGAACGGTTGACTCAACCCAATCAAGAGTTGATTAAGATTAGGTCAAGAGTGCTCAAGATCAATCCAATAGTTGTAGATTGGTCACATCGATTAACAGTCTCATATTGAATCGATTAACTTAAAGATCTGGTTTGGCTCAGTTGCTTGAGCCTGAGTTACATAAGCTAATCTATTCAAAATTGATTGACCTATTGGTGTCTAAAAAAAGTAATTTGGTTTGACCTAAAGAGAGGTGGTTATTTAATTGATTCCATTTGCTAACCTTACTAATTTATTGGTGTCTAAGTAAAGCAATGGAGGAAGCCCCACCGATCTTACATTTTTCTGATCAATTTGGTTGATTAGTCTTGATATGGTTGCTTGATCATTCGAGCTAGCCCATACCTTTATGGTTAGTCATAACAGTTATGATTAATTAAGATTAAAGAGAACTAAATTAAAATTTTTCTCAGTAATATTAAGTCAAGAGGTCTTCCATCGTTGTAGAGTGCTGTGCTCTCTCTAATGTTGATTGTTCTTGACTGAATATAGTGGTTCAATTGCATTAGGAGAGAAGCAACCACTCTACGGACATGAGATGCTGCGGGATTTAGATGGGGTTGGGCCCAATAACTATCAGTTGAGGGTCCCAATAATAGCTTCACTCATACTGAATGGTGGGTCTAACTTAATTAGGAAATGAGACCAATAACTATCAGGTGAGGTTTTAGGACCTAGAGATCAAGTTCACTATAATTTGCTTGAGAAGTATTGGACAAGAGTTGTCCATCTATTGGTTGACACATTTGTCAATAATTATCAGGTAAGATAGCATACCAGTTGGTGGGACCACAGTATCTACTAGGAACCTTAACTCAAGAAGGGGTTTCCGCTTTCCAACCTGAGGAGTGTTGGGATTCAAAAAAATAGTGAGAGCATATTTATTTAAAAGTCTTTAGAATAAATTTAAATTAAGTATTTATTAACTAGAATCTCTATTCTCTGATAGAATTAAAAATTCACTTTCAATCCTCACAAGCTAAGAACCAATTGACTAACCAATCAAGTTATAAAGATTGGCTCAAAACTTAAAATGGTTTTAAGTTTTGAAAAGTTGAGCTAACCAGGATATCTTTATGTCACCAAACCATCGGACATTGACCAAAGGACAATCAGTTCAGGATCAAAGACTCGGATGAGCTTGAGAAGCTTAGTATGTCCAAGCATAAGGAATTATGAATGGATTTGATCCTACAGTTCCTTACTAGTTTATATGGATAGTTTATAGTAAACTATCATATGAATAAAATGATTGTACCTTGGTTGAGTTGGTGACTACTGATGGGACCTTGAAGAGTTCAAGGGTAAGGGTTCTTGTATACCTAGTCAACCTAGAGAAAAAGATAAGGGACATATCTTCAGAAGGTATGTTGGATCTGCTTGATATTAGTATTTAAGTAGACGGTGAGCGCCGCAGGATCTGAGAGATCCAGTAATGAGATAAATCCAGTATACGTGGTATGTTAGGTTTGATCATATTAGAGATGACAGAATAAATAAATTGAAAAGATATGAGCTAGACTCATTGACTCTTGAGTCATTTCTGATTTATGGATTCTGCCTTCAAGGATAGATGACCAGACTAATCTTTTGTAGGACATGGGGTGAGGATCATTAATATACTTGTCCTGATATATTCTGATGTATGCAGCCCATTTGATGAGATAGGCAAAGGATGATTCTACTTACTTCATTACTTATATTGGTGACTGTTCATAGTATGGATATATGTATGAGATACAAATCTCAAATCTTGAAAAGTTTAAAAAATTCAGATATGAAATAAAAAAATAAATTAAAAAACTCTTAAGGTTCTTCGATGAGATCGAAGAGGTGTATGCATTAGTAGGAGTTTCTAACCTATCTCAAAAAAATGGTATAGTCTCACAATGGATTTTTCTGGTGTATCTCAACTTAACGGAATGTTGAGAGTAAGAATCGAACTCTATTCAATATAGTTCGATCCATGATTCACTAATCTTTTCTTATTTTTTTAGAAATATGCTTAACTTAATTAATAGAGTTCCTCTAAGTCATGCCGCATAAGATGTGGTATGTTAAGGAAGTCCGACCCATGTCAAGTGTTGGCATATAGATCAAGTTAGAGGTTAGATCTATGAGACTCATTTAAAGATATCTTAAAGAGTTTTAGGAATACTAATTTCTTCTTAGGGATCACAATGTAATTGTCGCCTGATATGCTATATTCTTGGAGAAATAGTTATTTAAGATGGGATAGTGGGAGGAAAACTGAGCTCAAAGAGAAAGTCTCTTAAGAGCAACGAGTCAGAACCTATTCATGTTGAGCTAGTACATGTAGTCTCTTTATCTAATAATCTCTTGTCCTACTGAAAGATATTTAGATATTTTGACAAAGGACATAGAGAAAATATTTCTCAAAGGAGATAAGGAATATGCTTTTGATGTGATCAAATGTTCCTTGAGAAAAATATGTGTTAATAAAAAGGTCAGTGGGAGTATTATCACGATCCTCGTATTGTACGTGGATGACATCTATCTGTTTAGAAAAGTTGTTCCTATGCTAACATCGGTTTAAATTGGTTGTCCAAACAAATTCTCCATAAAAGATCTCGAGAAGCATCCAATAAAGATTTATAAAATAGATCTAGGTCTATGAGATAGACCTAAAGGGAAGCTAAATCTTTCACAGAAAATATGCATAGAGAAGGTGCTGAAAGGGTTTAGTGTGAATAACTCCTATAGGGGTTTCTACCCTTTAGGTATGAGACTGATCTCTCCAAGAAGATGTGCTCTGACATATTTGAGGAGATTTAGCACATGAGCTAGATCCCTTATGCTTTGGCTAAAAGGAACCTCATGTATGTCTTGCTGTGTATATAATTCGATATAGTGCTTGTTATGAGTGTCACAAGCAAATATCAGTTGAATTCAGATCGAGAGTACTGGATAGCTGTCAAAAATATTTTTAAGTACTTGAGAAGTACTTAGGATATGCCCATGGTCTTTGGGAGAAGAAGAAATTAAGGATAAAAGGATTCACAATTCAAATCTTAAGCTTGATGTTGATGATAGAGAGTCTACATTAGGATGTATTCCTGATGCAATGTGATGTGATAAATTGGAAGAGTTCTAAACAATCAATCATTGCAGATTTTAGAAGTCAAGTATGTCGCTACTTATGATGTAGCTAAGAGAGTATTCTGGTTTGTTGCACAACTAGATGTAATGTCATGAGATGACACAATACTATTCTTAAGCAATAATTGCGCCATAGCTCTAGCTAAGGAGCCAAGGTCTCACCAGAGCTCTTAGCACATAAGAGCGATGATTCGCGACTATTCCGAGAAGTAAGGCTTCGAGGATCAGAGTAGACCCCACAGAGACGTGGTGGGCCCACTGACTCAATAATTTAGCCAGCCAAGACTAAAGCATATCTTGAGAAGATGGGACTTAGGGTTGTGGCAGATTAGCTTTAGTGCAAGTGGAAGATCGTTAGATGTATGCCCTAGAAGCCAATCGGACTGACACATTAATTTTTTTAGGACATAATTTTGTATTTGATCTAAATATTATTAAGATAATTTATTTATATAGTATATGTGTCCATGAATCATCCAGAGAATTAATAAGATGATGAGACATATTCTCAAGAGTTGAGAATTTGAGACATATGTCATTGATGATTAATTTTTAAACTACTCTCGATTGAAGGATCATCACGGAGACAGTGATTGATCTGGTATGATTGATGTATGGATCATTTTTTTAGGATAGATGAGTCTCGAGTCTACAGTGTGAAAACATTAAAGCAAAAGTGCAGGTGTTTGCTAGAGAATAAAAGTATTGAGCGTGACCAACACGAAAAATCATTTGGATGTCTACTCACTCGTCAATGACTTTCTCGATGCTGTAGTGGTATGATTAGTTTTAGACCTATGGTATCTCGACTGTTTACAACGAGGTGCTGCAGTTTGACTGCACCATAACTTGATCTCCTAGCCATACGAAATTTTGAGGTATATGTTGGCTGCAGTAGGTTCATTGTAGGAATAGGATATGCACCTAGATGGGATCTATCGACCTTAGTAATTAAGGAGTAGTCCTATATGATTTATGAGATTGAGTTTGAAAATTTTGGCCAGAGCAGTGTCAATGATGGAAAGGAGTTTTTATCAGATTTCATAAATGAACTCAAGTTGAATAAATCTTACATGTGACA
Source organism: Elaeis oleifera (assembly GCA_000441515.1). NCBI lineage: Eukaryota > Viridiplantae > Streptophyta > Magnoliopsida > Arecales > Arecaceae > Elaeis > Elaeis oleifera. The sequence continues at coordinate 115,616 of KE506628.1, read as the reverse complement.
GTTGATAGGATTTGATCAGTTTTTCATGACCTCCATTTTGTCAGGACTCACAATAGAAGAATTGAATCATATTATAATTATACCTAGAGATTTATCCTTCTGTTCTGCTGGGTTGCCACTACATGCAGCTAGACATCACTGGTAGATTGTGGAACCAACGAGAATTATTTTAATGATCAATAATTTTTGATTGGTGAGTTGAAATTGTTCCAATCCATTGAAAGGAGTTTCAATGATATTTTGATGGAGATCAAAATATTTCTCACTACTAGACAGAATAGAACCTATGGGGTCACACATAAAAGATGTTTTGACTGATTGGACTGTCGAATCATGATTTCAAATCACAAATCACAAATGATCTCAATTATCAATTTGATTGATGATTGGAATTAAATATAAAAATTACATAAGGGCTTACTAAGAGTTGTAAGTTATATGAGGACTTAATTGTAATTGTTGTATACAATTTGATTTGATCAAATATTAGAATTGGATCTTAATCAAATTAAATCAGATTTAATTTGATTAGTTTTGGTTTGAGTTTGACTCAAACTAGGTTTTATTAATCTAATGGGATTAGATTTAATGAATACTTGATCCAAACCTATCTAGATTAGGTTTGACCTAATCTTTAGCCATATTTGATTTAGATTGGGTCTTAGTCAAACTAAATCAGATTTAATTTGATTAGATATGGTTCTAATTTGATTTGAATTAGATTTCATTAGTCTAATGGGATTGGACTTAACCCAATCTGAATTGGACTCCAACTTTCACTTGGATTTGGACTCTAACTAAAATCCTAACTAACTCTCTTTAAATAGGGATAAGAGGGGCGCCTTCTATCTGATCTGTAGGAGGACCTGGGATGCAAGTTTTGACCTGGGTCGCACATCCCAAGACCCAAGATAGCAAGCATGAAAATAGAGAGATGATGCCGCAGCTCCTTGGGTTGGCATGTGAGGATTGTTTCTCTTCTTGCTTACAACCAAAGGTTGGTTGTTGAAGGTAAGATCTCTCTCTCTCTTGTCTTATGTTCAAGAGTTGAACATCTTCCCTCTTTCTCTCCTTGTCCAAAGAGTTGGACATGTCTCCATCATGTTCTCCTCCATACATGTTCCAGAGTTGAACATGATTAAAATCAGATTTGATCTGATTTATTTTAGTCCATAAGATGGATAGCTATCCTTATACATATTCAAGAGTTGAACATGATTAAAATCAAATTTGATCTGATTTTTGTCTCTTCCTATTGGTCCATGAGATGGACAAAAGTTCTCCTTTATCTTTTCTAGATCTAGTTCAAGGGTTAGATAAAAAGAAAGAATAAAGAGATTAGATCTCTTGTTTTCTTCAATAAATCTTGATTTTCTCTTGAGAAGAGAAAAGTGGAGAAACAAATTAGATGTGATCTGATTTTATGATTCTCCTATAGATCTGATTAATTCTCTTGAAAAAAAATCAAAAGATCAAGCCGATTCGATAATCCAGGGAGCGATCTCTGCAAAGGAGCTAGCACCCTGGTGAGATCGAGTCCTCCTGATCAGATCAATCTCGATAGATATCCATAAAGGTCGGACGTATGTGCGGCTCTGCAGGAACCTCACCAAATTATCACAGACCATTGGATCATGGTGAAGATATATCCGTGCAAAGGTAAAGGTCTAACCCTATATCTGATTTTATTTTCAGTATCTTAATTTCGACATGTGAACATTCCTGACATGTGTAGATTAGATCTATATTTTATGCATATTAGATAAATTATCTTAAATCTAGGTTAAGTTTAAATTCCACTGTGTTTATGATTTTAAAAGTTGAAAATCTGCATGTTCTAATCTCTGCATGCTTATTCCGGATGTGCGACATCCTTCAGTGATAAATTTTTTATTTATCGAGATCATAGTTGACCATTGATTGTCGAGATCTTGATTTGATTCTATCCTTTTTGGCTTGATTCTGGTTTGATTCTATGAGATCATTATGATTTTTGACTTATTCTGACAGATTTACTTGAGATTCATGGGATTCTAATAATTTTTGTCAACACTTTCTCTCAAGATGGTGTATGTATATCCCTTATACCCATTTTGTATATCCTTTATACCCATTTTGCAAATAAGGAATGAAATAATCTACTGCCAAGCCTTTTTGTAAAACCCTTAGCTAATTGATTTTCGAAACTTACATATACAATATCTAGAATCTCAATATTCAACTTTCTTTGATGAAATATTGATCAGTCTCGATATATTTTTTACGATCGTGTTGAACTGGATTATGAGCAATGCTAATAGTTGCCTTGTTATCACAATATAATAACAGTGGCTTTTCTTCAAGTAGTTGTAACTCTTGTATTAGCTTTTGGAGCTATAAAAGCTCACAAACACCTTGTGCCATAGCTCTGTACTCTACTTTTGTAGTTGATCTTGCTACTACACTCTGGTTCTTGCTCCTCCAAGTAACTAAATTGCCATCAACAAACAAACAATATCCCATTATGGACTTTCTATCATCAAGGAATTCTGTCCAATCAGCATCAGCAAAAGATTCTATTTTAAGTGGCCATGATTGGAAAAAAGTAAACCTTTTCTCGGGCTATATTTTAAATATCTCAGAATACGAAAAATCACATCTAAATGAGTAGTGTGAGGATCATGCATGAATTGACTCACCAGGCTTACAGTATAAGTTATGTCAGGACGTGTATGTGAAAGATAGATTAGCCTCTTAACCAATCTCTGTTACTGTCCCACATCTACTATTTCTCCAATGCCGCCTTATAGCTTATGATTAGCTTCAATAGGTGAATCAGTAGGTTTGCACCCTAACATGGTAGTTTTTCAAGTAAATTCAGGACATATTTCCTTTGAGATATAAAGATACCTTTTTGAACCATGCAACTTCTATTCCAAGAAAATACCGCAAACTATCCAAGTCTTTGATCTCAAATTTTTTGCCAAATAATGTTTTAAACTGGTCGTTTCTCTTTGGTTGTTTCCTGTCATAACTATATCATCAACATACACAATGAGAATTGTAATCTTACCTATATAATGTTTGATGAATATAGTATGATCTACATTGCTTTGTTGATAACTAAAAGCTATCATGGCTCTATTGAATCTGTCAAACCAAGCTCTAAGTGACTGTTTTAGGCCATATAAAGTTTTCTTTAACTGACAAACTTTTTCTTCAATTTTTTGATCTTCAAAGTTAGACGGAATCTCCATATAAATCTCTTCTTTCATATCACTATGTAATAAGGTATTCTTTATATCAAATTACTGTAACTCCCAATCAAGATTAGCCGCACATGATAAAATAATACGAATGGAATTCATCTTTGCAATAGGTACAAAGATTTTTTGATAATCTATTCCATAGGTTTGAGTGAACCCATTGGCTACCAGTCGAGCTTTAAATCTCTCGATGGATCCATCGGCTTATGCTTAACAATGTAAACCCATTTGCATCCTACTGGTTTCTTAGCCAAAGGAAGAGTAGTAAGCTCTCAGGTTCCATTTTTGGCTAAGGCTCTCATCTCCTCTATCATGGCTTCTTTCTATTTAGGATCATTGAGAGCTTTCTTCCAATTCTGTGAAACAGAAACTGAAGACAGAGAAGACACAAAAGCTCTATAGGAAGGAGACAAGGAGTTATACGAAACAAAGTTAGAGATAGGTTGTTTAGTGTAAGATCTAATTTCTTTCCTAATAGCAATTGGAAGATCAAGACTTGAATCATCAGAATTAGAAGTAGGAATTGAAATGGAAACGAAAGACTTACCACAAGATTTTATGGAATCCGAGTCCAGGATCGAAGTTTGACTAGGTAGAATATGTTCAATGGCTGTGTCTGCTTTTTCTGCAAGCATATCGCAACAAGTTTGGCTTATTCAATTTCATATTATCCTGAGTTGTATTATTTGTTCCTCCATCACCTCCACTCAAGTGCTACTCACTCTGCTCCACAGTATTTTCATCCTGACTTATTTGACCCTTATCCTCCTCCTGTCTAATAGGATAGACTGGAGACATATAATTTGGAATCACCTCTTCATTTCCATTCTCCTCTTGAAAAAGTGAGACATAATATGGTTCCATTTCTCAGAAAGTAACATCCATATTGACAAAGACTTTTCTAGTGGAAAGATGATAATATTTATAGCTCTTTTTAGTAGCAGAATACCCAATAAACATATATTTAAGTGCCCGAGGATCTAATTTGCCGATATGGTGCCGATGCACAAAACACACACATCCAAAGTCCTTTGGAGGAATAAGATATGAAGTGGTGCTTTGAATAATTTCTTGGAGACTTTTAAAGTTGAGTATCTTTAGAGGCATTCTATTGATTAGATAAGCCACTGAAAGGATGGCATCACCCCAATAAACTTAGGAACATTCATAGTAAACATAAATAATGGGCAACCTCTAACAGATGCCTATTCTTTCATTCAGACACCTCATTTTAAGCAGTTGTATTAACATAACTGGTTTGATGCACAATCCCATATCCCTTTAAGTAGTTAAAAAAGGTAGGTTCCATATATTCTGTGCCACTATCAGTTCGCAAAATCTAAATTTTGGCATCAAACTGGATACGAATCAGATTATGAAAGGACTGAAAATAAGAGAACACCTCATTTTTTGCATGCATCAAATAAACCCAGATCATCTGACTACAATAGTCAATAAATGGGACAAACCATCTATAACCAGATAAAGACACAATAGGACTAAGACCCCACATATCAGAGTGAATGGTTGAAAAAGAAACATGACTCTTATTATTGCTAGAAGGATAAGAAGTTCTTGTTTGCTTAGCAAATTCACAAGCATCACAAACCAAAGTCTTTAAATTCTACTATTTAATTAACTCAGGACACAATCTTTCAAAAATATAAAATGATGGATGTCCTAATCATCTATGCCATTGAATTAACTGTTTGAAAGTAGATGTGGAGGAACATAGTAAGGCTTGATGGTTATCAGGGCTTATATCAAACAAGTACAGACCATCTTGTATTCTATTATAGCCAATCGTCTTCTTGGTGCTCAGGTCCTGAAGAACACAATAAGAAAAATGAAATTTAACTTTACAATTCAAATCACGTGTGAGAGCACTAACAGATGATAGATTATGGGAAAAACTAGGAATACGAAGAGAAGAGGGCAAAGAAAGGAAAGAGGTACAACGTACTAAACCTTTTCTTTATGGAAGATAAAGAACCGTTGGCTATACGAACTTTATCTTTATCCGAGCAAGGAGAATATGTTAAGAAATTGTCTGAAGCCCCAGAATCAATAATTTAGAAATGATGTAAATTTGAAGAAATAGAAGTAAAAGCTGTATGAGATATTATACCTAACTGAGCAAGATTAGAGGAAGAGGCAAAAATCATGGAGGAGAATCAAGTCGAGCCATAAGGCACCGGAGAGTTTGCAACTCTTCAATGGAAATACTATCAGTGTTAGTGCTTTCATTGGGACCAACTGTCTCCATTATACCTGACATATAAGCCTGTGATCGGAGATTTCTCATTTTTCAACCACCTCATCCCCTGATTGGCCGACCATGGAGTTTCCAGCAGCTTTCCTTAGTATGTCTAGGTTTTCTGCAATAATCATAGATGAGGTTATCTTTTGTAGAGAATTTCTGATCACTAAGTCTCATTGGTTCCATATTGGTAGTTTAGAGAACTAGTTAGCCACCATGCTCGAATGGTCTATAGGAGCGGCATTCAACATAGCATTCCTCCGACTTTCCTCCTGCTGCACATAACTATAAGTCTGCCTCAATGAAGGAAAAGGATCCTTACCCAGAACTTGGAGCCGAATCTGATCATATTCAACATTTAGTCCAGCCAGAAAATCATACGCACGATGTTTCTCCATTACTTTCTGATACTTAGCAGCATCCTCAGAGTTGGAGGGTAAGTACTCCTCATAGTAATCGAATTCCTGCCATAAAGTACTAAGCTCAAAAAATATTATGTAATTGACATCTCTCTCTACTTCATTTCATGAACTTTCTTTGCAGTTCATATACCAATGCATCATTCCTTTGATGGGAATATATTTGAGCAGCAACATCCCATATTTGTTTAGCTGTGGTGAGAAATAAATAGCCATGAGCAATCTGTGATTGCATAGAATTAATAGGCCAAGACATTATAAAGAAATTTTTAGATTTTCATTGGCTTAGGGTTGGATCAGTGGCTGGAGGTTTCTGTCTCTTGCTTGTGATATAGCCTTGCAATCCCCAGCTTGAATAATAGTAAGCAAGATCTTGACTAGGCCAGATAATTTGATCCATCTAATTTAATAGGATTAACACTCAGAGAGGGATTATCACCAGGGATTCCATTGCTCCTATTGCTACTATTGTCAGTAGATTGCTTTCCTTCTACCATTTTTTTTAACTGCTTCAAGCCAATAGAACAGTGTCGGCAACAAAGCTCTCTCAACGGTGACACGCAAGCACGAGATGAAGAGATTGCCGATGTGGTAAACAGATATGTAGATTTGAAATGCAACTTGATGCAATATGGGAGATGAGGCTAAATTGGAGTGTTTTAGAGGTAAGTAAGAGGAACAACTCAAATCCCTAAGGAATCGTGCTTTGATACCATGTTGAGAAAAAGAAGAAAAATGAAGAAAATAATTTCAATTACAGAAGTTGTGTTTCTTCCAATATATGGGTTAAAATTAATACAATGAGCCACCAAAAATTATAAGTATGACTATACAAAAGTGGTAAATGTGGCTATACAAAAATAGTAAACAACTATATAACAAAAAGAGAGAAATCAGAAAAACATATTCAAAGATAGTACTGTTAGATGTGATAAATTTCTTGATAGATTTTCTTATTTATCAAGATCATAGTTGACCCATGATTATCGAGATTTTGGCTTAATTCTGGCTTGATTCTATGCTTCTTGACTTGATTCTCTGAGATCATAATGATTTTGGCCTATTCTGATAGATTTGCTTGAGATTCGTGAGATTCTAATAATTTCTGTCAACATATCTTATCAGATATGATTTGATTATGGATTTTAAATTGGATAACATGTATTATGTGGCTTATGGTGATAAGTGGTGGTAGCAAAAATAGTTATGTTGATATTGGTAAAGTCTGTGAGACAAGTAGTGATAGCAAAAGCAACCATGTTAGTATTGTTGAAGTTGGCCATTGTGATCCGAATATCGAGTTCTAATAGAGCTCATACATTTGTCTATATGTACAATGAATTAGTGAAAGTTCTAGAACTCATCGGACAATCACCTTCAAAACCACCAACAACCAAGTCTTTCCTCTAAAAATTGCACTTCCAAGGGATCTATTGAAGCCGCATACCACGTGGCCATATTGTAACTTCACTCTAATATCATGTGAAATGGCACATACATAATGTAGATCAAATGTGTCGGTCTAGAATTCAGAATAAATACTAATTAAATTGAGCAACAGTGGTGAAAGAAAAAATTGGGAGAACTTTTTTTCAAAATAAAATCAAAATAATGAGTTTGATTCTTCCTCTCAAAGACACCTCATCTCATCAGAAAAAATTCTCTTTCTACCACAAGGACGTCTCACTTAAATTCTCCAAGCTCTTCACATTACTCTTTCCCCTCTTAATCAAACCACATAATCTCTCTCCCATTATAAGATAAAAGGGCCACTATCTTTGCATCACTAGTTCATTTATCTCTGTGTCCTAAAGTTATTAGAATTAATGACCAATAAACATAAATTCTAATAAGATTAGGACTTGGTAATAAATCTTAATAGAAGTTGGAGTAACATGTATTTCCTAGCTTGTTCACATCCCAATTGACACCTCCACATCCTATCCACCACTCCATGATGGCTGTGGTTTGTAGCTTGGATGCTTGTCTTGCTATAAGTACCCCGTCAAGGCTAGCAACTAGATCTACTTCTTTATCATAAGTTGTGATTGGGAGGGACACTACCTACCTTTGTGCTTGATTCAGGATCAAAAATAGGTAGGTGTGCAGGGACTGGATGGGGTGTGGTTTGAGGTGGGGGAGGAGGTGGTGTTGGGGAGGGCAAAGTTGAAGGTAGAGAAAGACATGAGGGCAGAGCACGAGCAGCAAGAATGGAGATCATTTTTTCTCCTCTTTGAAGTGAATAGTTATGCCAAGCTTTTGTAAGGCAAAAATGAAAGTTGCTTGGAGTCATAATTCATGATTGTGTTAATATTGTGCAAGCTCTTTAAGTTGCAGAAGTTTTAGAAAATTTGATGAATCTCTCGAAAAGACAATTGCATGTCAACAAACTCTCTTTGAATGTATGGTATTGTTCATTGCCTTAGACAATGATTAGCCATGTTCTAGAGAGTGATACTTATCTTGTAATATCATGCTTGAAGAAAAGAGGTTGCATATATTAGAGTTGAATTATTGTGTCACGCTCCCGACTCAAGATTTGCAAGCCAGGAGCCACAGCAACCGTCGCATACTTATGGAGAACTCTGTTCACAAGTATGCAAGGCATTCCAAACACGATATTAATACTTCATAGCAGAAATCATAATAAATTAAGTCCAAAATTTAATTAACTAAATCGACTTCAATCTCTCACAAGATTTCAAGAATATTAAGAAGATCTTACATAAATTAAATCTTAAATAATAATTTCATAAAATATAATAATAAATTTATGTCTAAACTTGACTGATACTATAGACTTTTACTTCTAACTCACTCTGAAAGCAGTACCCACATCCACAATTAAGAATCTGAATCTGAAAAGAAAAGAGAGGTGATAAGCTTGATAGCACAGTAAGTAATGAATATCTCAACTACACAATTCAGATATATTCATAAAATATGATGTTTGAAAATAAATATCAAAAATAAATATAAGAACATATTGCATACTAATTCAATGCAAATAAAATCTTTTCTCATATAGATATATAATTAAAAATCTAATTCAAAATAAATTACATATAACTCAACAGTTTTAACCATGACCACACTTATCCCTATGGCAGGGTCTAGAACAGAGTGCCAAGATATAATCCCCATTGACAGGATCTAAAAATGAATGCACAACTTCCATTGGCAGAGTCCAAAAACAAATACACAACTTCCATTGATAGGGTTCAAAATTAACGTATAACCCACATTGGTAGGATCCAAAAATCAATCATAACCTCTATTGGCAAGGTTTAGAGCACAGTTAGGTTAAGAGCACGAATCCGATCTATATCAAAGTATTTTTATAAAATAACATATATATCATAATTCCAGTCCACATATGCATGTTTCATAACCAATCAGTAAATCATAATATTCTAGAAATCTCAAATTTGTAAATCACTTTTCATTCAAAATATAGTTTTATAAAGCATGCATAAATCAAAGACTAATTATTTGCTTTCAAAGTAAATTATAAAATATATTGAGGAGATTGTTTATTAGTTACCTTATGTAAAATATTGAATCAATTTGTCAATTAACTTTGAGAAGATTCTTCAAAACCTATTATTCAAAATTATATTCTTACATCAATTCTAATTTATAACTAGATCAAAATAAAATCATAAATCAAAATTCCACTTAAAATCAAACCGAAAATTGGGTGTGCCTCTTGGATTAGATTTCTAGGATAAGATCAAACTAATCATGGAAGATAGATCTCTAGTTTCACCAATTTCAAGAAAAGAGAGAGACAACAAGCATGATAGAGAGAGAAATTGAGGATTCAAACTCAGAGAAGGAAGAGAGGAAAGAGAGAGAAAC
>KE506628.1:41391-56638 GCA_000441515.1 Elaeis oleifera | reverse complement strand
CTTGGAAATATTGTGGAAGCTCGGCCGTCGGAGAAGTCTGAAAATATGCCGCCCAGGGCCGGAAGGCTCCCAGGGAAGCCAATACTGTCATGAACTTCGGCTAGGGGTATTTTATACCCAACACCTCCTATCCTCCCTCTCTTTCTTTCCACGTCCAAAAGTTGGGTGCCCTTCTTCCACATGCCAAGAAGCAGTGTTGGTGACTTAGAGATTGAAGATCGAGGAGAAGAAGAAGAAGAAGGCTGCTGATCAAGGAGTTGATCTTACAGTCCAAATCAAGGCATTGATTTGAGTGCTCAAGGTTAAGGTTCTTCTTGGAAAGAAGAATCTTCTACTAGGAGAAATCAGTTCGAGATCAATCTCGATGGATATCCATAGAGGCCGGACAAGTGTGCGGCTCAAGCATCTACGAATTCAAAATTATCAGAAACGGTGAATATCTATCCGCGTCAAGGTAATAAGATCTGATCTCATATGTATTTCTAAATTTCAAATTATAGATATGTGTTTTTTTGAGTTTAGGTAGGTTTAGATTTGATCTCTTGCATGTTGGATTAAAGGGTTTAACCCATTTTATTTTCCGCTGTCTGTTTTCAAAGTTTTGAAATCTACACATGCTGCTTATCCGATTTTCTAACAAGTATCTCTAGACCAGCTTGTATCAAGTACTCTTCATAATTTGATGAAGTCAGTGGGAGGATTTATGACTCATAGATCAATCTCTTCTCTTATTCTCAAATCATTCTATCAAATTCTCTAGATTATTAGGTCCTTAAAATGATATAGTTATGGTGATAACTAGTTCATGGCCTCTCATTAAGATGCATGATAATACATCTAATATTCTAAATAGGCATTGGAGGTATTACATGCTTGGTATCTATTGGGTATTAAAATTATTATTCATCATATGACTATCTTGTTGTGCCCTTCAGATCAATGGTCAGATTGGTTAAGCCACACTCAGACCTGGATATTTATTTATTTGATGCACTTGGTGTAGTGATATTAATAGTTAGACCTAACTAAAATTTTCAGTGGAGGCACTACACACCTGTTGAAGAGATATCTGGGGCAAAATCTAAGTGCTAGAAACTGTTTGATAAAATAACTGGTTAAGAACCTACCCATAGATGCACTAGGATTGATCGAGCCATACTCAGGCCCGAATGCAGTCTGTGTGGATTCTAGTACCCGTTAAGAAATTAATTTAATTTTTTGAATTAGAGGCAGAGGCTACCAATTCGTATAAAATAGTGAGATGATCTTTAGACTAAAGTCCATATTTTTAGAATTAAATAATTTATATCCTAATAGATTTTTATTTTTTTCAGCTATAGCCAATACATTAGGCTCCAATCGCTGTTGGACAGCGATAAGCTTATCAGATCAAATTTTGATAGCTGGTATCGAAAGCTTAAGATCATCCTGAAGCACGAAAGGATCCTATACATGCTTATGGATCCCACATCCAAAAAATCTGTTGCCAACACACCCTATACTGCAAGAGACACTTACATGAAGTGGCTCAATGACCGCACTATAGTGCATTGCATCATGAGGGTAGCTATGAACGATGAACTTAGCTGTAAGTTCAAGGATGGGCAATCTGAGAAGATGATTCAATTGTTAAATGAGTTCTTCGATATTTTTGAGGATGCTGAGAGACATAAGACCTTTTGCCCTATGTTCAATACATGTATGCGAGAAGGAGCGTCAGTCATAGATCATGTATTGTACATAATCGAGCAGATTGAATACCTGAGTAAACTTGACTTTTCGTTACATGAACAGTTAGGCAAGGATGCTATCCTAAACTTGCTATCAAAATCCTACCTATCCTTCTTGAGTCATTATAGAATGATCAAGCTTTGTAGTGAACTACCATGGTTTGCTAGGATTACTACAGACATTCGAGAAGGACCATCAGCTCTAGAAAGAGCTGGTGCATATCGTGGGAGGATCATCTACAGGTCATCATTCCTCCAAGAGAGGAAAAAAATGAAGATGTAAAAGGTTCATGCCGTCGATCCAAAGCCAAAGCAGAGCAAGAAGTTGAAGATAGATAAAAGTCAGGCAGAATGCTTCTTTTGCAAGAAGTTGAATCATTAGAAGAAAAACTGTCCTACGTATATAGCTTTTCTTGACCCAAACAGGCCAAAGAACAAGAAAAGCAAGCAATCTGTTGCTTCACAAGGTACTTATATGATAACTCCTTGTAATTTCTCTGTATGTGATACTACTACCTGGGTATTGGATATCAAAATTTAATTAATATTTACAATTCATTATAGGAACTACAGGTCAGTAGGAAGTTTAGAGAAGACAAGCGGTTCCTGAACATTGGAGATGGAAGTCTTATTCCAATTTTAGCTTTAGGAACTATGCAGCTTGTTTCGAGTCTAGTAGTGTCATGTTAAATGTGTGTCATTATTATCCTTCTTTTATAATGAATATCATCTTTGTAGGCCTTTTGCCTAAACTCGATTTTAAATTTTAGTAAAAGATGATTTTTATGATATCATTATGAATGATACTAAAATCATGTGAGAATAATCGAAACATGGCATATACTTACTATGACAGTCTGTTGGTGTAATGTACATATCGAACAAATGCCCTAGGATAGACAATGTCAGCGATTCCTATTTTTGGCATCGTAGGTTAGGTCATGTGAACAAGAATAGGATAGACAGATTAATCAAAGAGGGTATCTTTAAAATTAATGATTGTGAATCATTATCGATCTGTGAATCTTGTCTTCTTGGTAAGATGACCAAGTCACCTTTTAAGGAAAAGGTGAGTGAGCCAGTGATGTTCTAGGTCTAGTACATAGTGATATATGTGGACTTATGAACATAGGCACCAGAGAAGGATATTATTACTTCATTATATTTACTGATGACCTATTGAGGTTTAGGTACGTCTACCTTATGAAGTATAAATATAAATTATTTAAAATATTCAAACGATTCCATAGTAAAGTAAAACATAGACTGGGAGAGTATTAAAACTTATCGATCAGATCGAGGAGGTGAATACCCCACCAATAATTTTCTGACATATCCAGAGGAGAATGAGATTCTCTCACAATGGACTCCTCCTGAAACACCACAACATAATGGGATGTCAGAAAGGAGGAATCGAATAATGTTGACATGGCTCGATCCATGATGGGCTTTTCGACTCTGCCAATCTTCTTTTGAAAAAATACTCTTGAAACTGTCTGCTACATATTTAATAAGGTCCCGAGCAAGTCTGTAAATAAAACACTATATGAGATATTTTCAGGACATAAGCCAGTGCTCTTACATCTTAGGATTTGGAGATGTCCGACTTATGTAAAGCATTTAAAGATAGACAAGCTTGGACATAGATTCAATAAATGCTTGTTTGCAGGATACCTAAAGAAACTAAAGGGTACTACTTCTATCTCACTGAAGAATAAAATATATTCGTCAATAACAGGATAGTCTTTTTAGAAAAAAATTCTTTGGGGAAGAAATTAGTGTCACTAAAATCGAACTTAGTAAAATTCGTGAGGTAGAAATACCGGCATATACAGAATCAGATTTGATTGGACAATCAAATCCAGAGCCTGTAGAGGTGCCATTAAGGAGATCCGATAGAGTACCGCATCAATCGGATAGATACTATGATTTTTTAGTCTGGGATAATGATCCTATCGAACTAGATGTGAATGACAAGGATCCGATCATCTATATAGATGCTATGCAAAGGTCCGACTCTCAGAAATGACTTGATGCCATGAAATCCAAGATGGAGTCCATTGAGATCAATGGTGTAGAGATACTAGTTGATCCACTTGAAGGGATTAAACCCATAGGGTGTAAATAGATTTTCAAAAAAAAGAGGAGCAGACGGAAGGTGGAGACCTATAAAGCCCATCTAGTTGCCAAGGGACACCATTAGCATTATGATATTGACTATGATGAGATATTTTCTCCTGTGGCAATGCTCAAGTCCATCTAGATCATGCTTGCAATAGCGGTACACTTAGATTTTAAGATCTGACAAATGGATGTCAAAATCACTTTCCTTAACGAGGAGCTGGAAGAAGAGATGTATATGATACAACTTAAAAGGTTCACATCCTTAGATGAATTTAAAGTATGCAAGCTAAATAGGTCTATTTATGGAGTGAAGCAAACATCTAGGAGTTAGAACATACGTTTTGATAAGACGATCAAAACATATGGCTTTGTTAAGAACAGAGAAGAGCCTTGTATCTACAAGTAGGCTAACAATTCTATAATTATTTTTTTATACTGCATGTAGATGACATACTGTTAATAAAAAATAATATCTCAGCTTTGTAAAGTGTAAAGCTATGGCTATCATTGCAATTCTCCATGAAAAATTTGGGAGAAGCATCCTACATCCTAAGGATGAAGATCTATAGAGATAGATCTAAAAGATTACTTAGATTATCCTAATCCACATACATCGATATCATGCTGAAATGGTTCAGCATAAAAAATTTCAAAAAGGGCTATCTACGAATAGACCAAAAAATTTTTCTCCAAGAAAGATTGTCCGACAATACCTCAGGAGAGAGAGTGTATGAATATAATACCATATGCTTCGACAGTGAAATCTATCATGTATGCTATAACGTGTACAAGATCGGATGTAGCCTATTCACTAGGAGTAGTGAGTAGGTACCAGTCTGATCCGAGAAAAATCATTGGAAGGTTGTGAAGATAATCTTTAAGTATTTGAGAAATACTAAGGACCAATGGCTTATCTATGGAGAGACTGACTTAAAACTTATGGGATATACTGATTTTAATTTTAGTTAGATCATGATGACAGCAAAAGCGTGTCGCTACATGTTCACCATAAATAGAGGAGCAATTTGTTAGAAGAGTTCAAAGCAACATACGATGTTTGACTCAGCATGTGAAGTGGAATATGTTGCGGTATCTAATGCTGCAAAGAAGACTATTGGTTGAAAAGTTCATCACTGAACTTATAGTGGTTCTTTTTTTGATGGTCCAATTTTACTATATTCTGATAGTACTGGAGCTATAGCACAAGCAAAGGAGCCCAAGTCTCATCACAGAACTAAACACATTCTGCGACGCTATCATCTTGTCTGTGAAATCATAGATCGAGATAACATCAAGTTGCAAAAGATTGATGGAAAAGAGAATCTGGCCGACCCCTTCACTAAGCTCTCTGGATCACAATGTTTGATGATCATAAGTGGAAGATGGGTATAAGACACTGCTCCGATTGACTTTAGTCTAAGTGGGAGTTGTTGAAAATTATATCCTAAAATCAATTGACTTATTGTAAATAATTAATTTGTATATAAAATATTGATAATTGAATAAAGTTATTTTGATTTTTTCATCACAAGGTGTACATCTTCCTTATTAGAACTTCTGTTTCGTGATGAAGTCTTTAGAACTATATTATGATCGATAAAGAAAGATTTATCGAATAGTTCTTAAATATATTCACGACCAAATGATACGTCATTAATAGGACGATGACGTTTATCGAGTGTAGGTCATTGTGTGCCATATAGGTTGGTTGTCCTTATAATCAAGGAGTGTGAAGACACTGGTATGGCATAAAGGTGAGATGTAGGAGTATATCGTTACTGAACAAGTGACTCACCTGCTGAATACTCTATTATCAAGAGCAACTTATGAAATATATGGACATAAGTGTCCCTCAGACCTGAGATCACTATAGTGACTTGCAAGCAACTCACTGTGCTTAGGTACCAGACTACATGCATTTCTAATACAGTGATAGAAGGCTATTGGGTGCAGTCAAGTATTTGCAAAGTCTGTGTGTGGATCCAGATTGGATTAACTCCTCTGAATTATAGGAGTTAATGCATCACTATATTTTAATTTAGTAAAATCTTGATCAGGATAATCTGTGTGATGGATTTGAAGGTTAAATATAATATGGATGACTGTTTTAAGGTTAACAGTTAAATCCTAGGTCACCTTGAGCATTAGGATCAAAGGATGAATTATGTGGTAACCATATGTCGAGATTCTTGAATATTGCTTTATAATATTCGATGAATCCAGACATCGGGTATCATTACTAGATGGTTACTTCGATTAGTGTAGGAAGGAGTTTCTATGCTACCGACTTAGTGTTCGAACCTATGGAGTCATGTACAAAAGTCAAACAATATAGAAAAAAATTGATCGAAATTTATGTGTTCGATTTGGAAGTATGAGACTTGATTGAACATATAGATTAACTTAATTGAGAATTAAATTGTAGATCATATGAAATTAAACACTGACTATATTCAGCTAGCACTGTGCATGAGGTGCGGATTTGATTTTGAAGATGAATTAAATCAAATTAATGATCTAAGCAATTATGAGAGATTCGATTTGAGTTCTAATTACTTTAGATCAGATCTAACTTAATTAGACTTAATTTTATTAAGACTTGATTGGGTTAATTTATCAAGTTGGACTTGAATAAGGTTAGGATCAGTAGTCTTTTCGAAATTGGTTCGAATTGGATTTACATTGAATCCAAATTTGAACCAAATCTGATTTGATCCACTTAGACACTTTTTTCAGCTATTCTCTCACCATGTGGGCTGACCAAAATGGTTGGAAAGGAGCTAAAAATAGCCCCCTCCCTTTGGGCATGTGACATAATAAAAGGAGGTGCAAGTTGGTGCCTCTCCTACTTAGATTAAGATTCCTTGTACTTTGAGAGTTTGGATTTGATTCAAACATGGAGAGTCCTATTCCTAGCACCTAAGAAGTTTGATTTGATTTAGGATCTCTTGCCTATATAAGGAGGGGTGTGGAGAAGAGAAATAAGGAATCAACCATCCAATTAGGCATGAGCAAGCTTGGCGTCCCCTCTCCTTGGATGTCACCTCTTCCTAGGCATCTCTCTCCTCTTGGCATCCTCCTCCCTTTATGACGGCATGTGGGCTATTCCAAGGCCTTGAGATCAGATCTCAAGTGTCCATCTCCTTCCTCTCCAAAGTAGACATCCCTCTCTTCTACAAAGTTTGGCGTACACGCGAAGTAGAGGATCCGCACATCCGGATCTCGTGAAGCATATTGATTGAGGAGCTTCTTCAACATTGATCCTTTTTCACTGTAAATCAAGGTGAGAATTCATAAATATTATGAAAATTTAATTACTAATCTATTTTTCTCCTAGCATCTGATGTGATCGGATGAATTTTTTTTCAAACCCTGCATTTTGCATTGACCTAAATCTTAACTTAAAATCAATTAGACATTGACCGCTAAGGACTCTCGAGCTCAATAGGATAAGGGATCCTGAGAGTTGGATCGAATTAGGGTTAGTCAGTTTAACTGGTGTCTAAAAAAGTAGTTCAGGGACTACATTTCGAAGGAAGGTGGTTATTTAATTAGTTTTGTTCGCTTATCTGATTAATTTTAATTGATATCTAAGGAAAGCAATGAGGTGACCCCACCAACCTTATACTTATCTGGCTAGTTGAGTGGCTAGTCTTTTACCTGATGTGCTCGAAGGTGACCTTGGTGTTAGGAGCTGTTTAGATCTAGGATAACCCTTAGCTAGGATTCATTATCTAACTTGATTGCTAATCTATAATTTAAACCTAATTAAAATACTCTTCTCTATCATCTCTAGATTTGGGACTCCTTAGGACTCATCTTTAGAACTCTCTTCTTATCTATCCCTCCTTCCTCTTCTCTCTTCTTCTATAAAATAAAATCAAAAAATCAAAAAAAATAGAAGAAGATTGTTCTGATCTAAACCCCATAATTGCATATCTGAATAATTAAATAATCCAAGATGGATCTCAATAGTAGATTGGATGAGCTATCCTGCAGATTAGATCGTTAAATAACCATCAGACACTCTCTCTATCCATTTTATCTTCCTATGCAACAAGTTTGCATAATATGTTCGAGCTCCACTCACTTTGTGAGTGAATGTCCAACTACACACCAATTTTCTGAGTCTATATATGAGCAAGTTCATCAAGATCAAATCCACATGGCCTATAGATTAGAAATAATCCATACTTTAATGCCTCTAATTCAAGTTGGGGGGCTCAACCAATTTTTTATGGAAACCACAATCAATGGTTACCCCGATAACACAAGGATCTACATTTATGGATGCATCTTATTACAATATGTCCTATCCTCAATATCAACCTTCTCCAACTAACTATGACCCAACTATTGAAGAGGAGTTTTAGCAAGCAGTAGACAGGATAGAACACTACAATCAACTCAGCCAACAGACCCTTCACTCCTTTATGCAATCCTTAAAAGAACTAGAGAAGCTAGTGCTCACTCTCAATCAGGAGAAGGGAAGAGAGTTGCCTAGTCAGCCCGAGAGTGACCATGAGGGACAATACTTAGCCAGAAGTTTAATATCCCTATAACTTTTCTGAATAATCGATGATGACTCTCGAAAATGAAATGGTCATAGAATAACTCTGCACAATTAAAGAGACCAACATAGATAATTTGACTAAGACAGAAATATATAGAGAAGAATCAAAATGGTGGGACGAACCAATTCTATTATCACCTTACCTATCTATGGTCCCATTTTCAAGTGCCCTAGAATCATCCATTCCTTTTAACGGAAGGAAAATAAATTGATGAAATGATAGAATTAATTGAGACTTCCCAAGAATCATAAATGAATGACATAATTGAGGAAGCTACACCCATAATTCTTCTCCAAGATTTGTTAAATCCCTATCAGGCTCATTTTGAGATGCATGATTGTGGTGAAGATGGGTATGTTACAGAAAGAAATAACCTAGTAGATATGCCCCACGCCAAAACCACCCCACTTGGGATCGAAAAATATGAGCCACCACCTAGTCTCCCAATAGCTTCCTTATTAGAATCGCCAATTGCTCTAGAACTGAAGCCACTTTCTGATGCACCCACTAACACCCTTCCAGTGATCCTTAATCAGAAAGCCCAACTTGTAAGTATTCTAAAAGCACATAAAGAAGCTGTCGAATGGGATATCTTCAAAATGAGGGATAATGATATTAAGATATTTATGATTAAATTTTTGTATTTAGCACTACTTTTGAGAACTCCCTCTAAAATTTATCTACAGTACTAAAACAATGTATGGAGATAGAGTTAATGTTAATTTGAAAAAAATGCTAAGCTTTAGATCGAGAAGGGAATATGCTGAAACATAACGTATCTGAGACTGGGATTAGGATAGATTATGCTATAATTGAAGAAATTTTTAAACCATCACCTCCGATCTCAGTCCAGCAAATACCATCCCTTCTTGACTTTGATACTTTTAGACCATGGTATAGCATGCTTGCTAAGTATACTCTTTTGATCTAGGCTAATCATCATAGAGCATTCCATGGATGTTTACGGTCATAATGATAAGGCCTTCTGATTGGTTCTATTCTTTTGAAACACTGAAGAACGTACTTGAGATTGACAATCCAAAACCACTGAAATTTGTTAATCCAATATTTGACACAGGATAGGCGAGAATCATAGTATCCAACAGAAGATATTAAACGTAGCATTTGTTGGGAGGCAACTTAATTTCTTAGTAGTCTTAATAAAAGTCTGGCTGAAGACATTAAACTTAGCGCTTGTTGGGAGGCAACCAAATTTTTTATTTTCTCTTACAAAAGTATCTGGCAATACACACACACATCTAGTCAGGTGACATCTCTCCTTGCCTTATTTATGTGTCTTTATTTTATTTTTTCTTACTCCATTGAGGATAATAAAATTAAGTTGGAGAGTAAGGATAATTTAAATAATAATAATTTAAAATCTTTGAATAAGTTAGTATTTAGCATTTAGGTACCTGATTAGGTTATAGATTTGAATGAAACCAAACTTTTTTTTATAAGAAATTGATGCACAGATTAGAGAGTTTGTGAGATACCTAAGGATTAAGTATTAAAAAATTTAATAAATAGTTAAATTGGAAAAGAATAATTTTTTTTGAATACTTCTAATTCTTCTTACCAGCATTAAAGAAGAGTTTACTTCCTATGGACTTGTGTAAGATAACTATACATTTCTTCATAAAAAAAATTCAAAACTTTACACTGAGTAACCGGGCCTCTTTGCCTAAGTAAGCATTGAGTTTCACATCAAAAGGTATGAAGGGTAAAAAAATTTTATTGTAAAGCTAGTCTTAACTCATAGACTTTTGATTCGTGCAAGTAAGCTCGAGAGATATTTTATACCTAGTGCCCTAAAGCCAACTGATTTAGAAGTCATTGACTGAAAACTCATTACATGGGTCAAATAGAAAGCTTAAGGAGTTAAGACACTCAATAGCAGTATAATGTTAAAGAAATTAAAAAGAGAGAGAAAGAGAGAAAATTAATAAATGAAGGATGGAAGTAATACTACACTTGTCCATATGAAAATAGATGATTTAGAGATAAAGGCAAGGATAATTAAAAAAATAAAAAAATTAATATTTTTGGCTTAACTTTTACAGTAATTAGTACTAATACCCAAATGACATACTTCACTCACGTTCTACTGAACATCAATGACCTTTTTTAAAAAACTTGCCTAGTGAAACTCGAAACTCTAAGCTAAATGGTACTTGACACTAATTCCTTCTTTACTCGAGGACGAGCAAAGTTTAAATTGGAGGGTATGATAAATATAATAAATATCTCAATAAAAATATCAAAATATATACTAATTGATCTTTATTCTTAAAAATTAATACTTTTGCTTGTATTTTGCAGAAAAGATGATCGCTAATAAAAAAGCTCGATTTATGGATTCAAAGAAAAAAAATTGAGTATAAATCAGACTCAATTTGGATTCTGAATGAAGATCTGAAGCCAAAGAAAAGAAAAAATAAAAATAAATGAAGAAGAAAACCCAATACTGGGCTGGCCTAATTGACCGCTCAGCCCACGTGCGGTCCATGCCAAAAAATTTGCCTTCGATCCATGATCAGTCCACGGGAACAGTAGTTGGTCTACTGTCGGTTCATAGACCGACGTGCGTCGGGTCCACGCACAGTCAACGTGTACAGTGAAAGTGGTCTTTGTTGCAGCGTACGTGCATTGAAGTGGTCTGGTGGGTTCGGTGGTTTGCGGGTTTCGGGTTCGTGTGCTGCATGCAGGTCCGCAAGCATGGAAGAAGCTTTTAGGTGATGTTTCATATAGGTTTCAGGTGTGGATTCAATCAGGTTTGCAGGAAGTGGAAGCAGGCAGGTCTGTGGCGCTGTCTCAGTCTATTTCATGAGTTTTAAATGGATTCTAACATCGAGTTTGAGAGGGATTTCTAACATCGAATTCAACAAGGACTTGAGCTCTTCACAGCAGACATCCACCTACGTATTTCCTTAGTCCCACATCGTTGAACAGGGCCACACTCCTCTCCCTAAACATCTATAACAGGACCCCAAGGCATCAAAGGGAATCCATCCAAAGATCCAAGCAAGCAGTGGAAGCAAACAGAGAGTAGCAGCGACAGCAACAAAGAAATTTTTTTTTCTTTTCTCGTTAATTGTTTTAGGCTTGGAAAAGGAGAAAATATAGAGGAAGAGATGGAGATCTTTATGCGTGGCTAAATCCCTTCAACTCATGAAGATGATGAAGCCTGTAATTAATTTTACTTCTTCTTGTATTTAATTTCATGCAATAAAATTATACTTTATTTATATTTTTTATTTTTTAAGATATTAATCTAGCCCACATGGCTTATATCCTCTACAGATATACTGTGATCTCAGGATACGGTACGTACCTAAGAGAGATAGATCGTAATAAGTTAGATTAAATTCTACATCTTATAATTATATTTAAATAATTTATACTCCAAACAGATGAGCTGTGATCTACGGATACAGTTTGTATCTTTTAGAGATAAACTATACTAATATCCTAATCATAAGTATTAATATTGTAATATAAAAAGAAAAAAATAAAATCTATTTTGCATGATGGATTTGAAATTCTTGAGTTATCTCTCTGACTTATTTTCGTTCACAAATCACTGTAAATTTATAATTTAATTCTTGCTATTTTATTTTTTTTTCTTCCATAATCAATTCATTTTATTATTCCTTTAAAAAAATAATTACCTTAAATCTCTATAGATATGATCCGACTCATCTTATCTATATAATTTGAGTTAGATTTATTTTTGACTGCCTACGAAAGCAATCAATTGGCCACTTCATTAGTAATAGAAGACATAAGAAAGCCTCGACTAGCATGTTCTCTATCAAGTAGAAGAAAGAGAAGTCCTTTCAAGACTATATTAGTCGATTTAAGGAGCTTCATAAGCCAAAATAATCTATCATGGTGGCAATTATGATACATGGGCTGAAAGGGTCATGCTTTAGTTCTTTCTTAAAAGGCCTCTAAAAAATTTGGTCGGACTCTTATTTTCAGCAAATAAGTACATCCATGTCAAGAAAGCTATAGCTACTTGGAGGGAGGTGGTAAGAGGAAAAATGGCAAGAAGCATAAGAATCATGAAGAAAAGGACGAGACGAGAAGAAATAAAAGTCGAGAAGAAAGAAGTGTTTAGGATCAAGAAGCCTACCACTCTTAACATCCCAAGAGCTTAAATCCAGGTGGAGATCTAAGATTAGGATTATCTATGCTAGCCTCGAAGGATGAAGTCTCCTATTGAAAAGAGAGACACAAGTAGATACTTTTGATTCCACAAAGATCATGGGTATGACATCGAGAAGTGCCTACAATTGAATAATGAGATTGAGGCTCTCATTTGATGAAGGTACTTTCATTGATATATTGATTGTCAGCAAGACAAGCGGACTCCTGAAAGGTGAAGTAATGATCAATCAATTGCCGATGTAATTTCTATAATCTCTAGAGGACTTAAAGTTGAATGGTCTATTCCTTCAACCTAAGAAACTTATGGTCAAATTATCCAAGATGAAGAGTCAGCCTTATCAAGGCTAGAGATATAGTTTAAGGAGAATACAGAAACATCACGCCAGGCTAGGAGTCCTCATACCAAGTAATCTAGCTTAAGAAGCTTGGAGGGGTGCCCATACTTTGGATGTAAAACCACAACAATCTCAGGGCACACGGCCAGTAAGAATTGTAATATTAGATT
Source organism: Elaeis oleifera (assembly GCA_000441515.1). Classification (NCBI taxonomy): domain Eukaryota; kingdom Viridiplantae; phylum Streptophyta; class Magnoliopsida; order Arecales; family Arecaceae; genus Elaeis; species Elaeis oleifera. Next base: position 43,532 of record KE506628.1, on the reverse strand, counting down.
TTTTTACCTTTATTGTTGATAATCAATAAATTATGTTTCAATTTCTTCTCCAAGAGTTGGCCCAAAAGTTTTAGAGTCCTGTAGGTCTTACGTCTCACAAAACTACTGACCTCGAAGGTAGAGACACCTCAGGATTGATTGGACCTCCATTCAAAGGTCCTAGAATAGTCTAGGTTTAGATGGAAGAACACAGGCTTGGCTTGATCACTTAGGTGCTACCTATCTGATGAACTCAACTAATCAATGGTCCATTGGCCACCAAGGACCTTAGTCCAACCCTGTAAGGACCATAGTCCACCTTGGGCTAACAATGTCGAGAATTGAGGGTGGAGGCCCATTAGCCATAAAGAATTGTAGTCCAACCCCTAATAGTGGAGGATAGATGCTTGTTCACTATAAAAGACCATAGTCTACCTCGACCTTAATATCAAGAACCTAGGTAGAGGCCCATTGGCTATAAAGGACTATAGTCCAAATCCCAAGATCTTGGGGTAGAGGCCTATTGGCCAAAAATGACCATATTCCAACCTTGGAAGGACCATAGTCTACCTTGACCTAATAACAATGAGAATTGGGGGGGGGGGGGGAGGCCTATTAGACACAAGTCACCATAGTCCAACCCTTAAGGTCAGAGGATAGAGACTTGTTGGTTATAAAAGACTGTAGTCCAATCTTTGAGTTGAGGGATAGAGGCCAACTGTCTACAAATGACCATAGTCCAACCCCAAAAGGACCATAGTTCACCTCGGTCTAACAATGCTGAGAACTAGGGCAGAGGCCCATAGGCCACAAAGGACCTTTGTCTAACCCTCGAGATTGGGGGGTAGAGGCTCATCATCTATAAAGAACCATAGTCCAACCCTTAAGATCGGGGGGTAGAGGCTCATCAACCACCAAGGACCATTATCTTCCCTTGAGATGGGGGCAAAGGTCCAAAGGCTATAAAGGGCCAAAGTCCATCTCCTTGACATTTGACAACTATAGATACCACAAGCCTCTCCTAAGGCCAATTCCAAAAAGACTATAATTCACCATCTCGGCCTAACAACATCGGGAATGAAGACCATAGTCCACTTCCTAAGCCTTGTTGAGCCGAGCTCAATGTCCGCTAGATGATCTCGAATACTTGAGCTAACCTCATTTAGTTGCCATTTCAAAAGTGCTTCAGCCTCATTCGACTGACCTCGACATTCATGAGACAACCTTAAATACTTGAGTGAAAAATCAAACACTCAAACATCACAAAGAAATGAGATATGAGTGAAAAAGTCCATTTCATTAATATTTCAATATCTTATTATAAAACAAGTAAGCTTAGAATCCAAGTAGACCTCATTACTAAAGAAGAAAGTTAAAAGCCACCATTTCACATGGCCAAAAAGATCTCATTATAAGAAATTAAAATCGCTAAGTAAATCTCTTTAGAAAAGAAGAAGGTCAAGCTCGCTAAAAAAGACCTACACAAAGCCTAAGAAGATCAAGCGTTAGAAGAAGAAAATTACAAAGGCTTGAAAGCCTAATCCTTGGGGCTTGGGGGAAGATGCTCGACTATGGCATCTTGAGGAGAGGGGTTGATGATGTTCCCTTCCCTCTCTTGTTACTCCTCGATGCCATCAAGGCCGCTGTGATAACCCGACCCACTGGGCCTAAAGCCACTAAGCCACCAGAAAAAAAAAAATAAGGGAAGAAGACTCCCGATCGGAGTCTTCCCCTTCTCCGATTTCGATCAGGAATCGGAGTCCTAGGGCCAGTAAGGGACCCTAGGACGAGCCCTATAAGAACCCCCCTCCTCTCTTCTAAGAGAGGACATAGAAATCACCGATGATCGTCGGTGTTCCTCTCTGATTTTTTCGATTGAAGCCGCGGCCCTCGACTCGTGCTCGCCATGATTTCTCGCCGGTGGGGTCATCGAAGGCTGAGGTAAGTCCTTCTTCCTCTTCCTCTCTCCTCTCCCTTCTTTCCCATACTTGTGGACACGACCGCCGGCGACAGGAGCCGTCAGATTTCATCAGAAGAGAAAGCCCTATTCTTCTCTCCCTTTTTTCGATTTTTTTATGGCACCGACGGTCATCGCCGACCGCCGGCTTTGGCCTCCGAGCACGGGAGGGTCGCCCCTTGCCGTCGGCCACCGTCGGGTGGGG
>KE506627.1:41382-52052 GCA_000441515.1 Elaeis oleifera | reverse complement strand
GAAGAGGGTCTTCTTCTAGGGTTGTTAGTTTCATCTCTTCCCTTCCTCCATCTTGAATTTTCTGAGAGCATCTCAGATCTAAAACTCCTCCTCCTACTTCTCATCTTTGGAAGAGTCCAAATCAAGAAGAAGGAGGCACCTGATCAATCATCGAAGAAGGATTAGCGCAGTACTAGCATACTGTGCTGATTTCCTGAAGCAGGACTTCTGGTCGAGATTCGTGGGCTCGTGTGGATGACTCCTAGAGATCGGACGCATGTGCGGTTTGCAACATCATCCTCAAGCCTGGATCAGCAAGGTTAGAACGTCTAACTTGCAAGATAATAGATCTGATCTATTGTTAATACATACATTAGATGTAGTATAGAAACATATTGATATGATCAACATGTAGTTCATGCTCTATATATTTAATTTCTGATTTAATGCTATATAATAATCATGTAATAGGATCTTAGATCTTGAAATTCTTTGATTTTAAAAATAAATTTTGATTTATTTTAGTCTTCCGCTGCCTGATCTTGAAAAGTTTCAAGATCTAATCCTGAAATCCTAGATCTGGTTCCTACACTTATGGTGTGGGGAATTAAGGAAACACATGGAATTAAAGAGACCATGACAAGGTGGACTCTTCCACATTCAACGCACAAAATAAATGCATCCCTTCTAATATTTGGCGTGGAGTTCCTTCCAAGAGAAGGACTCATCATCCACTTCCATGCCTCATATTCCAAGCACCATCCTATGACGTGAGGTAATTAAAAGGAACGCATGAATTTAAAGGAAGAATGCAAGAGTCCTTAACAATTAAGACTCTATCATAACAATGCAAATATGTAACGTCCCATTTAATTTATGGCATGCAATTTCCTTCCAAGAGAAGGACTCCTCCTTCTTATCTATGCCCATGATCCCAAGGGCCATCCCATGACATGAGGAATTAAAAAGAATGCATCAAACTTGGTAAGGAATTTAAGAGAAGTAAAGGAGAAGGACTCCTCTTCTCCAACGCCTAAATAATTGGGGCATCCCAAAAAAATATGGTGTATGGCTTGGTGTAGAGGAGGCTGATTCCATGTGGAACACTTTCATAAAATCAGATAAAACTAATTAATTAACTAAATAGTTCAAACCCAATCATATTAGGTCAAGGCAACAAGACTAGTTTAGCACAAACACCTATGCACTGAATCCAATTGGAAACTTAGGTTAATTCATGTGCTAGAAATTTAATTAACCCATTAAATTTATAATCAATTTAAATTGATTAGACCAAGATCAAATTTTATTGTGTATGACCCATTGGATTTCAAATCTAGCCAGCAGTGGACCAAAATTCTCGATGTAACCCTAATCCGATTGGATTAGGTCAGCTCGGGAGTCTCAATCAACTAGGACTCTTCCTAATTGATTGTCGAATTAAACTCTTTTAATTCTGAGGAGTCCATAAGTCAAGATTGATGTCTAGCAATATGTCATGACTTTCGAAAGATTTAGAATTTGATGGAAATACCAAAATTATCCTTTCATGGCGAGTTACCATGCAATTCAATCATTCGATCACACAACATCCTGAAAAGGCTATGGATATGAAAATATGTCATACCCAAATACCAACTATATATATCTTGATCTAATAATGATGACTCGATTGATGAATCAGTAGAAACTATTTCTACTGTTCACCCCTGCTCTAGCCAGAGACTCTCAAAGTCACCATCCTATGAGATCACATAGGATGTTCTCTCCTCCTACAAGAAGTGATCGATTCTTTATTGACCACTCACAACCTCCATGCACACTTTGCCATACCTAGAGTATCCCACACACATTTCAAAATGGTGTGCTAGGAAATAACCAAAGTAAGGATCCATGCACATTAGGTACCATGGTGATCTCAGGTCAAAGGATCACATGCACCACTCCCACTAAAGAACTATCTGTTGACATGTTGTAAGGCCCCATCAGATGTTCTTTTGCAGATTAGTTTAGTGAACTCATTCTCTAATAAGCACCTATATCCTTGTATTAGTGTCACCATACAAGTGGTTGTGAGATCAACCACCCTCACATCGAGCATACATAGGATGTACCAGTCTTATCGGAGTCATCGATCCCCGACTCAATGATTCAATGATTGAAAACTTTTTAGATTGGGACTATCAAGATTTTAGGTCTCACTAGCATGATCTCATCATGGTCCTAAAATTATTGTCCTAATCTATGGAGTTTATCATAATCATATAAAAATGATGCAGCAAATGATAAAACATAATACCTCATATAGATAAAATAACTAATGTCATGCAAATGAGTAAGAAGATAATAAAGAAATATCCCATCACATCCCCATGCGATTGGCTTGTAGGGCACTATTCTTTCAATCTCCCACTTGCACTAAAGCCAATTACCTCTATACCTAATGCCCATGCAATCAGGATGGCGATTACACTGCTGCGGTGTATGGCTTAGTGAACTGGTCCATTATGATGTTCTTAATATTAACTCACTTTATGATCAAATCACAAAGAGGTGAAAGTGCCTAGGATGTGTGTGGGTACTTGGTGAGATGACACCCAACTTAATGATGAATCCTTCATCAGGCAACTTTCCTTAGCAATCTTTACTAATAGTAATTAACTGAGTCAAACACAGTTTGCTGCTTAGAACTCTTTCAATTCACTATTCCTCTAGTACTTCTCAAGTACTATGAGAATACTTTTCACAATTTTCAATAGATCCTATCATGGATCAGCCTGAAATCAATGATTATGCACAAGACATAATTCACATCAGGCTTGGTATATTGAATATATGGGTAAGTAAACACCTTTACATCCATTCCTGTTGAACCCTTTCAACATTAAATTCTATGTACCAAGACTGGAACAAGCTCTGCATCCACTTACACCTATCCCTATAGATGCCAAGAATATTGGATGCTTCACCCAAGTCTATTCCATGAAAACTTCTGTGATAAGCAAGCCATTGACCGAGTGCAATATCGAGACTATCTTCCCAATAAGCTATATGTCACCTACATATATAACCAAGAAGTTAGTGGAACTCCCACTTATCTTCTTGCACACACATATGGTTCATCTATATTTAATAAAGTCAAATATTTTGACTATCCTATTAAAAATAGAAGTATCATCTCCTCAATCTCTGCCTGAATTCACAAATGCATTTACTCTCTCACTAGAGACTGCTTCTCTAGATTCTGTGTGGTAATAGCAAAAATTCAAATAGACATCCCTAATAGCAACCTGTTGGGTCATACCCATAGGTGCTCCAACCATAGTCCATACTTGATTGATGTTCAAGGAGTATATTTCGGATGTCAAGATTTTAGGCCAGCTGTTAGAGTCCCTGCTCATAACAATCTCCGATGGGTCAAGTAAAACATCATTCACAATGATGTATAGTGTACTGCCATTTACAATGACAAATCCATATTTGAGTGGTACATTATGCACTCGAATTGATCTTTCGATAAGGAGGTGTGTATCATGGTCGTGCCTCATCACTAGGCATATCTGGTTGAGGATTAACTTGTGGATACTCCACAGGTTAAGATAGGATAGTTTATAGATCTTGAACTTCTCAAGTTCAATTATCCTCCCACTATCCCCTTTTAGAATTTTTTTTCCTAAAGGTGGCATATCTATTGACAAATATCTTTTGTCAAATAGGATGGTAGATATAGTATCACATACTATTCTTTTAGGACAACCTATATACTTATAAAATCTGTTCTAGCATAAACTTATATACATCAATCTTTTTCACATAAGTTGGGCAACCTGTCTTTACCTTTTCATATCTCATATGGAGTGCTCATAACAGATTTTTATAGTATCTAATTCATACAGTAATTTCTGAGACATATCTCCAGAAAGAGACAATAAAATTTTGTAAAGTATTTTAGTGAACACATCATATCACATATGAAGTGTCCATCTCAGGGTTGAGATATTATTAATCTTCGAATATATATATGTTCAAGACTTAATACCTTCCTTGTCCTAAGATATGTGACCATCACATACTTATTTTTTATTCTCATCAACATGAAGAACATCATTGAGTGACAGAAATATAAGACCATAACCATAAAATTTATCAGAAGGAGAGTAACTTTTACTCTTAACATTAATTTCAAATCTATATTAAATAACATAGGGATTGAAATAATGTTGTTGATAAATAATGGTCTACTAGTTTCTAAATAAGTAGGTTCCTACAACCTTAGCAACAATGGACTATCCATTAGTGCCAAAAGGCAAGTAGTCACCTCACTTCAACTTTATAGATCCTGCAACACTTTGCATAAGTGAAACCTATATAAGATATCACATACCTTAAAAAAATTTTAAAGCTAAAATACTCAATGAATTATTAATTTATATCATATACAAACTATTAGCAGATGCAACTTTTGCATCCTGCTACTATTTTACATTTGCAAGATAATTCTTACAATTTATTGCTTATCGATGCTGTAACGATATTAGATATCCTTAGTGAAGACAATCTTCACCTTCTTTTTTCAACCATTCCATGACATTTGGTCAATTTAAAATATCTTAAGCAGTGAATGTAAAGATGCAAATGTGAATATAAGAACATAAAAAGAACTACTCATGATGACATTCACAAGTTAGATGAGAATTTTATCTAATTGTGTCTCTCACTATTTTAACGAATTTCTTAGCCCTCAAGTATGAAATTGAGGAACATTATCATGAATTTTCTTAGTGAGGTTGAGATCTCAATTTCTCATAAAAAGTCTTGTGGATAGCACAACAAGCTCCTATGAGTTCAAGGGTAAGAAACTCTTTGCTAATTGCATCTCATGTAACTCTCAACATAACTTTTACCTCTAAAATACTTATAGCCTTGTGGATAGCACAATAAACTATAGTATTTAGTTAAGTCATATCCTTCAATCCTATATGATCATACCTAAATAATACTATCCTTGTGGATAGCACAACAAGACAGCACTACTAGAATATGCCATAAGCATCATTAAGTCAACATCATACAATCACTATAGCAAGCCTTGTGGATAGCACAACAAACTCAATACAGTTCTTGACATACTCTATCGACCTAGTATGAGCTAAGTATCATTAGCTTCATTATGCACCAAGACAGTATTAAGCCAGTCTCCACAGCAAGCCTTATGGATAGCACAACAAGCTTACTATGGTTCTTGACATAACAGTGACTTAGCATGAAGAAAGGCATGGGTAGTGTTCTTAACACTTTGCCATTAAGACTAAATATAATTTAACCAAGGGACTTAGGTCTCAAGCACATCCTAAATAATTACATACATCACATGCTATGTAAATTTAAATTCCTAACTACCAGCATATAGGAGCATATATAAAGGAAAACACATATTAATGGACTTTGAAAAAATCATCCGAGCCACAGGATGATCTTTGGGTCTAACCCTAGGTGTATCATAGATTGAACCATCTCATGGTCAATCTTAATACGCCTATGCTTTCCAAAAGCTTGGTAGTCCAGTCTTCATCACCATGAAGACAACCATGAATGCATGATCTTTATTTGAAAATAGAATGAAACAATTTCAATCTGTTCTTAAATAATTTTTTTCTATAATTTACATCATTATGTAAAAATCCCAATCAATAGTTGAAAAAATAGAAAAGAGAGGTTCAGTTGATAATATAATGCATCAGGGACATCCAACCCTAATTGCAACTCTTGCAAATGCATTATATAATCAACTAACATGTAAGCATTCATGCATATATCAATCACATGGATATTCCATAGTCCATAATAAATAACATAGTATTTATAATAATTATAAAATATTATAACAAATAACTCATGTTATTTAAATTGCGATATCATTCAAACACAAGTCAATAAAGATGTTCAAAATTATGGCATATGACCCATCTAGGATTTTTGATTCGGGTTCAATATTTGACCCAAATATTAACTTTTAAGTTAATCAATTTTATTCATTTAAGTTGAGTTGACCAATTCTTAGGTTAAACCTAACTCAATTAGGTTAATCCAGATTCAATCACCCAAACTTAAACCCTAATCTAATTAGGTAAATGACAAAATTGATTTACCAAATTAACATGACTTCTAATCAAATTAGAACCACAATTTTGATCTAATCTATAATCATTAAACTCTAATCATATTAGAATAATAAATTATGGTTAAACCAATCTATCGGCATAAAAACCCTAATTCATTGACGATGCATCCTATCCATGACAAAAAATTTCCAACCCCAGACACACCTCAGGCAACAACCAAGATGGTCGACCCACAAAGATGAGTGCCCGATAGCATGGTGGTCGACCCTTGGATCTTAAGTAAATACATCAAATGTATAAACCTTGATCCTTGGCAATGTACATCCATATGCAGCATTCCAAGGCCTCCACACATCACATGCACTGAATTTCAATTCTATCAAAAATAGATCATAGGATCTAAATTAAACTTATCACACAAGTCTATAAATCATGAAATTTCATGTCCAAGATTTGATCATAGATCAATAACACTTTATCATTTACAAAAATACATCAAAATCATTAACTAAACATCAATCAGAAAAATTGATTTCGACATAGTTTGAATTGGATCAAATCCATATCACAAAAATAACATGAAATTTGATTAAATCTTTCAAGGATAGCTCTGATACCACTGTTGGATTCTGATGATGTAGTAAAATATATATTTCAAAATTTTAACATGCATTCAAAAAATGAAAACAAGGTTTATAATTAAACTCAACCACCAGAACTCAAAACCTTAGGAACCCCTTGATGATTACAATCAAATCACAAAACAAGCATATGAGGAGAAGACCAGAAGTCATATACCACCATGAAGATCACAAATTAGTGATTTTGATATCTCCATGGGACTCCAAAGTAGAAGCTCTCCAATGGTGATCCAGACAGGATTGATCAGGGCCCTTTCCAACTCATCATGGTGCTGCAGCCTTCTTCACAAGTGCGCTATCGATTGTCCTTCAGAAGAAGACGATGCACCATTGCTTGTATGCCTTCATGACCTCTACTAGGGCTACTCTAGGAAGCCTTTCCCAAAGTATCAAACCACACTCTAATCAGATTTTATGTTCAACACATAACAATCTGATTTTAGGACAAGTATCTCATACTTTCTTTTTCTTCCTCTCTTCCTTTCTATTTTCTTTCCCTTTCTCTTTCCATTTTCACTTCAAATTTTTACCACCTCTTCCTCATCTAATCCCACATCCAGAACAGATTTTGGATAATTTTTATGCCATATGGGATGCCCTTAAATAAGGGATGAAGAGGTGCCACACAAGACACCAAGGGGCACCAACTCTTGGCGTCCCAACTCCCTTACACACAAATATAAATTTTTAACATGTAAACCCAGTGAATATGGCATGGAAAAAGAAGTGTTTTACAAGTAGAAGGACTCTTCCTCTGTTAGAAAAAATCTAGATGCCATCTTATGGTGTGGGGAATTAAGGAAACGCGTGGAATTAAAGAGTCCATGACAAGGTGGACTCTTCCACATTCAACACACAAAATAAATGCATCCCTTCTAATATTTTACATGGAGTTCCTTCCAAGAGAAGGACTCTTGATCCACTTCCATGCCCCATATTCCAAGCACCATCCTATGACACGAGGTAATTAAAAGGAATGCGTGAATTTAAAGGAAGAATGCAAGAGTCCTTAACAATTAGGACTCTATCATAACAATGCAAAAATGTAATGTCCCATTTAATTATGGCATCCAATTTCCTTCCAAGAGAAGGACTCCTCCTTCTTATCTATGCCCATGATCCCAAGGGCCATCCCATGACATAAGAAATTAAAAGAACGCATCAAACTTGGTAAGAAATTTAAGAGAAGTAAAGGAGAAGGACTCCTCTTCTCCAATGCCTAAATAAAAGGGGCATCCCAAAAAAAATATGGCATGTGGCTTGGTGTGGAGGAGGCTGGTTCCATATGGAACACTTCCACAAAATTAGATAAAACTAATTAATTAATTAAATGATTCAGATCCAATCACATTAGTCAAGGCAACAAGACTAGGTTAGCACAAACACCTTTGCACTGAACCCAATTGGAAACATAAGTTAATTCATGTGTTGCCAATTTAATTAACCCATTAAATTTATAATAAATTTAAATTGATTGGATCAAGATCAAATTTTTATTGTGTGTGATCCATTGGGTTTCAAATCTAGTCAGCAGTGGACCAAAATTCTCGACGTAACCCTAATCCGATTGGGTTAGGTCAGCTCGAGAGTTTCAATCAACTAGGACTCTTCCTAATTGATTCTCGAATTAAACTCTTTTAATTCTGTAGAGTTTAGAAGTCAAGATTGATGTCTAGCAGTGTGTCATGACTACCCAAAAGATTTAGAATTTGATGAAAATATCAAAATCATCCTTCCGTAGAGAGTTATCGTATAATTCAATCCTTCGATCCACAACATCCCGAAAAAGCTATGGGTATGGAAATATATCAAACCCAAATACCTAACTATATATATCTCAATCTGATGATAATGACTTGGTTGACAAACTAATAGAAACTATTTCTACTATTCACCCTTGCTCTGGCCAGAGACTCTCAGAATCACCATCCTATGAGATCACATAGGATGTTCTCTCTTTCTACAAAAAGTGATCGATTCCTTGTTGACCACTCACAACCTCCATACGTACTTTGCCATACCCAGAATATCCCACACACATCTCAAAATGGTATGCTATAGAATAACCAAAGGATCCATGCACATAAGGTACTATGGTGATCTCAGGTCAAAAGATCACTGCACCATTTTCACTAAAGAACCATCTGTTAACATACTGTAAGGCCCCATCAGATGTTCTTTTGCAGGTCAGCTCAGTAAACTCATTCTCTAATGAGCACCTATATCCTTGTATTAGTGTTACCACACAAGTGATTATGAGATCAACCATCCTCACATCGAGCATACATAGGATGTACCAATCTTATCGGAGTCATCAATCTATGACTCGATGATCTAACGACTAAAATTTTTTAGATTGGAGCTATCAAGATTTTAGGTCTCACTGGCATGATCTCATTATGGTCCTAAAATTATTGTCCTAATCTATGGGTTTATCATAATCATATAAAAATGATGCAGCAAATGATAAAATATAATACCTCATATAGATAAAATACTAATGTCATGCAAATGAGCAGAAAGATAATAAAAAATATCCCATCGCATCTCCTTGCGATTGACTTATAGGGAGCTATTCTTTTCGATTGATATATATGGAGTCTATTTCGGATTTCATGGTATTGAGTCATTTGCCAGAGTCACTACTCATGACAACTTCTGAATAGGTCATGGGATCATCATTCTCAATGATATGAGATGTGTTGTCATTCTCAATGATAAATCTATACTTGAGTGGTACATTACGTATTTTACTTGACCTTCGGAGAGGAGGTGTGTGCAGTGGCTGTTCCTCAACATTGGGCACATCTGGTTGAGAATTATTTTATGAATCCTGGATAGATTGTAAGTTTTGAACTTCCTCAAGTTCAACAGACCTCCCACTGTCCCTTTCTTGGATAAATTCTTCTTTAAGAAAATGGCATGCCTACCAACAAATACCTTTGTTAAGTAGGGTGGTAGAAGTAGTATCTTATACTCTTCTTGGGATAACTCACAAACCTGCATTTTGCTGATCTAGCATCCAGCTTATGTTCATCAATATTTTGCACATAAGCCAGGCAACTCCAAATCTTAAGATGTTTAACACTGGATCTTTTTTATCTCATATAGAGTATTAGAGACAGATTTGGAAGGCACTTTGTTTAAAACATATGCTGCGGCCTCGAGAGCATATCCCCAAAAAGAGATCGAAAGATCCATGAAACACATCATGGATCGTATCATATCTAATAAGGTACGATTCTTTCTTTTCATAATTATATTTAATTATGGAGTATAAGGAGATGTCCACCGAGAGAGTATACCATTTATTTTAAATATTCGAGAAACTCACTAGTCAAATATTCTCCTCCTCGATTAGATCGAAGAGCTTTAATACTTTTACCAGTTTGTTTCTCAACCATTCTTTGATACTCTTTAAATTTATCAAAGACTTTAGATTTGTATTTCATTAAATACACATATCCAAACCTAGACATATCATCAGTAAATATGATGAAGTAAGAGTATCCACCTCTGACTTGAGTCGACCTTGGACCACAAACATCAGTATGTGTAAGATCCAAAATGTCATTCACTCTTTTTCCATATCCAGTAAATGGAATCTTGGTCATTTTTTTTCATAAGATAAGATTCACAAGTTTCATATGATTCAAAATCATAAGGATCAAAGAATTTATCTTTGTATAACTTGTTAATTCTTGATTCATTTATATGACCAACTCAGTAGTGCCAGAGGTATGTGACATTTACATCCTCTCTATTTTTTTCTTCATATTATGAATATAAAGTATATTATCATTAAGTGATAGAAATAGAAGACCATTATCAATATAAGCATTTCATAAAATTTGTTAGAGAAATATATAGAACAACCATTATTCTTTGCTTTTATTTCAAATTTTTATTCTAATAATAATGGTATAGA
>KE506626.1:103328-116178 GCA_000441515.1 Elaeis oleifera | reverse complement strand
TTGACCAAATGCTCATAGGATACCTCAGAGCTCAACTGTCAACTCTGATCAGGTTGTCCACATTGTATTTCAAAATATCAAATCCATCTAATAGATTACCCTGGCCAAGGTTTTGCTAAATTGAAATACAGCGACTCATTCTTCTCCAATACTTGGAGTGGTCAATCTCATCTTGATCATACTCTGACTTCGTAAGTACTTGACTGTGCCCAGAAGCCTTCTATTACTGAATAAAAATTCAGTTAGTCCAGTACCAAAGCACAGTGAGTTGCTTGCAAGTCACTGAGGTGATCTCAGGTCTAAGGGACACTTATACCTATATCCCATCAAAGACATTCTCGACAGCAGAATGCTCTGGAGTTAGTCACATTCAATGATGATGTACCTTTATATCTCACCTGTATTCTATACTAGTATCTCCACACTCCTTGGTTAAGAGGACAACCAACTCATATGGCCTACAGCGACCTATGCTCGATAGAAGCTGTCATCCTTATCAACAGCCTATCATTTGGTCGTGAACTGTTTTAAGGACTAATCGATAAATCCTCTCTTTATCGAACCAAAATAGTCCTAAGAATTTCATCACAACAACGGAGTTCATTAGAAGATGAAAACTTATGATGAAAATGTCAAAATATATTTATTTATTAACAAATCAATTACAGTATAAGGTTGCTCAACCGTCAACAGGTTGACGATTGGCTTTTGGGACATTTTCCAACAGTACCTACTTCTTGGGCACATAGTCCTTCTCCTCAACTAGCAGCTCTTAGTCCTCAATCTCTTGGTAAAACCATTCCTCAATCTTTAAGATTAATAACAACTGGGAGGAATATTGATTTTGATTTCTTAGAGCCCGAAGGTTTTGAAATTAGGAGAAAATTAAGACTTATGTTGGGAACTTATATGTACATTGAATCTTCCTACTTATCCCAACCTGGTCAAAGAGTCCTATGGTAATAGCAAAGGGGGAGAGAGTATTTTTGAAATTGAAGTAAAGGGAGTAAAAATACTTCTGAATATTGCCTCTCTTGGTTGAATTATGAAAACTCTCACAATTGAAATTGATGAAATTGTAAACATGTATGTTGGATCAAAAATAATTCTTGGGATAGAAGATGTTGTGAATTTTAAAGAAATTTTGGCAAGCAAACTTTTAATGGAATTTAGACTGCTGCACCACATGATTGCTAAAATTTCATCTCAAGAATTGGATGCTTCAACTTCATTATAGAAAAGGATATGATTCTGATGCACCACATCATCAAGGTGCTCCCCTATAACTTGTCAGCTATAATGATTAAAATTATGCAAGAAACATCTTTAAGAGCAAAACCTGCACTCCCATACAGTATGTTCCTCACTTTGGTCTTCAAAGAGTTTGATATTAATTTGGAAGAGGAACTTCTAAGGAGTTTGCAACATTTTGATGCCTATAACAAAATTTCTTGAGGCAAATGGGATATATTAAAGTCGACAACCATTGGTTAAGAAGGAAAGAGAGAGAGGAAGAAGAAGCAAGAGAAAAAGCAGATATTGCCCCTAAGCCACTGGAACCTCGAGTCAACACCTCTTCAACTCACCCCTCTCGGCCAAAATCCTCTACTCCTCTTTCAGTCAGGTTGGAAGAAGATCAGATTGAAGAAATAGCTCAGCATGTCTTCCACAAAATTCAAGACTCTTTAAGCTCCATTATCAAGTGTGCTGTCAAGGATGCTTTGGATGAGCATCATTGTGTTTCTGAGCCATTAGACCCTCTTCACCCTTCCACCTCAGATCCAGCACCTTCTTTAGATTAGAGACCCTAGGATGTATACATTGCATATTTACATCTTTTTGTCTACTCTGTCTGATCCTACTTTGTCTCCTTTTGTAAAGGACATGCACCTTTAATGATGTAAAAACTTTCTTGTTCTTCAATGCAATCTTACTTTTCCACCAATGAATGTCTATTTTGTGATACATTGTGGTTAAATGATTGAATTGAATAAGTTTGATATCATAATTAAGTATATGATTGATTAATTGTATGATACATTGTGTGAATGTATGATGCATTACATATTATTGAATGTTAAATTATTGAATGATAGAAAGGTTGCCCCTACTTTTTGACAATGACAAAAGGGGGAGATAGAGATGGAGATAAATTAGAGATGGAGATAAATTTAAGAGCAACAGAGTCAAAGAAAGTAAAGAGAATCATATGGATCATATAATGTTTGAATTGAACAAAATTGATCATATAAATCACATAATGTCTAAATTGAGCAAAAGTTGAAAATTTGAAGTTAAGATGAATTGAATAACAAAGGGAGAGAAATAATGAGATATGCTTATTTACTTTTATGAGTAACTTGAAATCTTATTTTGCAAGTAAAAGCTAAGATTTGCTAATTTTAAAAATTACTCAAGAAAGGGGAGTTTTGATTGAAACTTGTATTATCTTATTAATACTACCTTTTCTACATTAGAAAGAGAGAGTTTGTATCGGATATCTCAAGTTTATGTATTCTAAAATTTCAAATTTCTTTAATGCTTGAAAGGTAGTACTCAAAGAGTTTTGTCATCATAAAAAAGGGAGAGATTGCAAGTCCTAGAGTTAATTTTGATGATGTCAAAAGTGTTTGAGTACAAATTATGTTTACTAATGATGTGCTTGAGAGTGATTGTAGGTTACTTCAAAATGCTTAAACATATTACTCAAGTTGTGGTATTCTCAAAAAAACTCAATTTTTCAAACCTAAGTCCTTCAAGTTTGGAAGCAAAGAAGTTTATGAATTGAAGAAAATCTAGTCTAGATGTACCTCTCAACAAGCAGAAATTATATTTGAGAAGGCAAGTCTAGCCTAAAAATATTTTAGATCAAGAAGGCTGTCTGAAACTCCTTTTAACATGCTTGACACACAATTGAGTCAACTCAGCTAGAGTTTGAGCTGCCCTAGTATCAGTCAACAGGAAAGATAGAAGCCTTACATATTTGGAGAAAATCTTCTAAGCCAACTGAGTGATTAACTTAAACCCAGACTGAAGCTTAGCCAACTCTGCGAAAAGGAGAGTCACTCAATCTTATAGAAAGATAAATATAGAAAGTAGTATAAATCAATAAATTTTTTGAACCGACTAAGAGAGTCAGTGAGCCGACTCAGTACTTAAGTGAGATGACTAAGATAACATCTGAGCTGACCTTATCTCAGATAGGTAAAATAAGATAGAACATCGAATTTTTGGCACCTATTGCTGAGCCAACTCAGAGTTTTATTTAGCTAATCCAGTGCTGAAGGTTAGCTGACTTAGAGTTTGATGAGCTGACTCAGTGAATTCTAATACTTGTTGTCCAGCTAGACAATCCAGAGGGTGAATTGGGTTTTAAAATTTTATGAAGTAGTGCAGACTGTGTAGTGAATAAAAGATAAGCAAAGAGCAAATGAAGTAAATAAGACAGCACACACACAAACACATTAAGTTTATAGTGGTTCGATATACTACAAGCACCTACATCTGCTCTTTAAGCAATCCCTTGAGAATTTCACTATATCGACTAGATTACAGTGTGTTTGTTTTGACCAGACTCATAAACAAATCTAATTGACTTTAACTCAAGTCAACCAATCAAAACCTTTACAAGCCTTACCCAAGACTTCCAAACCAATTCTTAATTTGGAACAATCAAACCCTTCAAGTTTCAGGCCCACTGAACTATTATAGAATTTTTGAATTAAGAATAGTACAACAATTTAGAACCCTTTTAATGGTTGATTTATTATCGATGAAGCTCTTTTGAAGAAGCTTTGAATGCCAGCAATAAATACACTTGCTTCTCCTTGATTGCAGTTAGAAAAATCAAGAGGAATTTAATTTGGAGTAGATAAACTCTCTTGAAACTTAATGAATACTCAAAAGTACTCTTTTCTCATGAACAATATCTCTTCTCTTTGTTCCTTGCTCTTCTTTTTATGTCTTAATCATTCTCTTCAAGTTTTGAGTGATTTGAATCCAAAACTGGCCATTTTGACTATTAGGGTGAAAATAGCCATTGAAACTTTTGGGATGAAACTGGGCTTGCTGTAGAATTAGCCATTATACCTGTCAAACATTGTCGAGTCGGCTCAAACTGGTCTCAAGCCAGCTCAATTTAGATTCGAGCCTACTTTACTGCATTTTGAGTCTGCTCGACTTCGATCTTCAAAATATGATGTTCTGTTCCTCTGAGAGAGCGGCTCCAATTCTGATCGAGTTGGCTTGACTCTTGAAATCTAAAAGTCATCTTCTTATTCCATTGAGAGAGCTGGCTCTGATTTGGATCGAGCCAGCTCGATTCTCAGAACCTAAAATTAGTCTTCTGCCTTTCTGAGAGAGCCGGCTCAAATTCAATCCAAGTCGGCTCAGCTCCATGCCAAGCCAATGCGTCAGTCCCTGTTTATGCCAGAGCTGGCTCGATTCATAGGTGAGTTGGCTCCAATTCTTCACAAGAACTTTTCTTGAGCCATTTGTCTCCGAACTTTGAATTTACTTGACTCAAATGACCTTCAATCATAGTTAGAGCCTTCTAAAGGTGTTTTCTTAACAAAAATATTCTTTGACACACTTGAGAGATATTAGTATCAATTTATACTCTAATATTTTGTGATCATCAAAATCATTCTTGGGTCAATAATCTCTCCCTTTATGATGATAACAAATATTGAGCATATAGCTATGTATATAAATAATTATCCAATGTAAAAAGATGTACAGTATCAAGGGTATACATTTTTACATTTAAATATACACTATATGTATAAATAATTTCGGATTTGATCTACTATATAAAGAATTGTATTTTCGCTCCTAGTTGCATAAAATTTTCAAGAGGTATCAAGTCATTGAAATTTTAGCTTCCATTTACTAAGTGCTTTCTGTGAAATGGTATGTATGAAATTTTCATCAGTGAAATATGAAATTTTTGAGGTTAGTAGTTTTTAAGGTTAATTAATATGCTCAATCATTTACTCAATGTTCTCCCCCTTTTTGTCGACATAAAAAAGAATAAGTGCAAAAAAATTAAGATAAACTAAAATAAACATTCATTAATAGATAACATTCATTGCGAACTTGTATTGTTTACAAATAGTTGCCTCACAAATAATACATCATTTGACATTACACTACATCATGAAGCAAACAAAAAACTAAAGATCAATAGACATAAAATCTAAGAAAGCTAGTCCTCATTGGATAGAAATTCTATGATAAGCTCAAGAGGATCAAAAGATGAGGAGGAGGAAGTAGCTCTCCTGCTTTAGGTCCTAGTAGAAGGCTCGGAGCCAAAGGAAGAAACCAGTGCCAAGTAGAACAATGGCACTAAAGGGGGGTCTGGCAGCAGAGGAAGATGGGTGAGACTGACTAGGGTTAGGTCTAGGCTAGCTAGGAGGTGGTCGAGATTGAGGTAGAGAAATCCAAGCAATGAACTAATCGATCTGAGACTCCATCCTTCATATCATCGTAAGGAGAAATCCTATGCCGCTCTGCTCAAAGAGTAGCATCCTCAACTCTCTTGGCAACTTGGGCAGTCGCTTGAGACAGACACTCGATGTCCTGTGATATATCAGAAGCCTGACTCTGAGTCCTCTCCAAAATCTTAAGGCACTGAGATAAGTTATTGATCTACTGATTAAGCTCCTCAAACTATCTTTGAGATGATATCCTATGCTCTTCAAGACCCAAAAGCATCTATTATTAAAATCGATAAACATAGCTTCCATTCTCTCCATAATCTGCTCCACAACCCTTTCAGAGCTGAAGCCATGATGCATAAAAGGGGTGTGACGAGAGACAGGAGCTCTACGTAGATACTCTCCTGCTACTGATGCGAGGGTCGGTGCTGGAGCTAGTGAAGAAGGTCTGGCTGCAGGTGTTGGTGAGGATGGGCCAGCAGTCTGAGGGAGATGATGAAGATCCAGATGCATGAACATATGCTCCCTTAGCTTCCCTTGCCCACTGACCATTCATTTTCTGGTATCCCATGTGATGAAGTGAGTGAATAGTATAAAAGTCAGTGTGAGTGAGAGACTTGAAATCTTCACCTTCCAAATCAATCTCAGCATCTATAAAAATCAGGATGAAGACCATTCCATAAGGCAAACAAGCTTTAGTCTTAGACCTCCTAGCAGCACATCTCATCTACTTAATAATCATATACGGTAGGTTCAAAGCAGTCCCCTCAACCATGTAAACCATAACAGTAAGATCTTTTCTTGATATCCAATCAAATCTTCCTGTTCTACAAAAAAAGATCCTGCAAATCATATTATAGAGAAGTTTCAGCTCAGTCGACAGAAGATTTGCTTTGTGAAAGTCAAAGTTCTCCACATTATCTCTGCCTAGAAACCTTCTTAAACCTTCAAAGTCATTTCTTGCTCAGGAACACAAATTCTAGTGCATGGCATTTCCAACAAATGTCCTAATTTTCTCTGATCTAGGGCAATCTCAGTCTTTTTTACCATAAACCAAATGCAGTCCAAATCTATAGATTGTTCAGAATTTACCTCTTCATCTTGTGCCATGAGACACAAGTTCACAATATTTATTTTTTTCATCTGAAGAAGAATCATCACTATCTTTTTTATGTTACTACCATAGCCTTTTTCTTGGATTTCTTAAAGCTTTTCTTGAGAGTTGGATAATCAGCCTTGAAATGGCCTAGTTCTTGCATTCATAGCATAGTGGCTACTTTCTAACTTTTTCTTTATTTTTGCTTAATTCTCCTTTGCCTAATGGCCTTTCTTGAATCCTTGCCTTCTTTCCTCATGAATTTCTTAAATTTCTTATAATAAGGGCTATGTCCTCGTCATCGTCATCATCTTCGGTGGACTCCTCACCTTCTTCATCATTTGCTGCAGATTTAAGGGTGGTAGTCTTTTCTTTCAGCCTTCATCTTCATTATGCTGCTCCATTGCCAATTCATGTGTCATCAATGATCCAATAAGCTCTTCAAATGGTAGCTTGTTTAAATCTTTGGTCTCTTGAATTGCAGTGACTTTTGCTTCCCAAGATTTAGATAAAGATCTAAGAATTTTCTTACTAAATCACTATTAGTATAAACTCTACCAAGACTCTTTAATCCATTTATAATATTTATGAAGCGTGTGAATATTTCAGTGATTGTTTCACTAGGTTTCATTTCAAATAGCTCATATTGGTACACAAGCATATTAATTTCGATGCTTTGACTTGATTTATGCCTTCATGGGTTACTTCAAATCTATCCTAAATTTTTTTGCTGAATTGCATGTGAAAATTCGATTGAACTCATTTGCATCCAAGGCACAATATAAATATTCATAGCTTTGGCATTTAGCTTAATTGATCTTTCATCCTATTTGTTCCAATCCTTTTAGGTTTAGAAATGCTAATGCCATCGACTACAATGGTGGGTGTATGTGGCCTATTAATTATGACATCCCAAATATCATAATTAAGAGCTTGGATGAAAATTCACATGCGAGCTTTTCAATATGTATAATTTGTGCCATTGAAAAGTGATGGTTTATTTATGGATTGTCTTTCAATAAATGAATGTCTCAATTATGTTGCTATAATCTTTTTTTCTTGATCGTAAGATCAATAACTAGCTAAAAATCAAGCTCTGATACCACTTGTTATCTAGCTAGACAACTCAAGAGGGGGGGTGAATTAGGTTAGTAAAAATTTTAACTAAGTAGTGCAGACTGTGTAGTGAATAAAAGATAAGCAGAGAGCAAATGAAGTAAACAAGACAGTAAACATACAAACACACCAAGTTTATAGTGGTTCGATGTACTATAAGTATCTGCATCCACTTCCCAAGCGATCTCTTGAAAATTCCATTATAATCGACTAGATTACAACATTTTGTTTGATCGAGCTCATAAACAATCCAATTGATTTTAACTAAGATCAATCAATCAAAATCTTTACAAGCCTTATCCCAAGTCTCTCAAATCAATTCCTAGTTTGGAACAATCAAACCCTTCAAGTTTCAGCCTCCACTGAAACTATTATAGAATTTTTTGAATTAAAAGTAGTACAACAATTTAGAACCCTTTTAATGGCTGATTTGTTGTCGATGAAGCTCTCTTGAAGAAGCTTTGAATACCAGCAATAAATGCATTTGCTTCTCCTTGATTGCACTCAAAAAATCAAGAGAAATTTAATTTGGAGTAGGTGAATTCTCTTAAAAGCCAATGAATGCTCAAAATACTCTTTCTCATGAATAGTATCTCTTCTCTTTGTTCCTTGTTTTGTTTTATGCCTTGATCATTCCTTCCAAGTTTTGAGTAATTTGAATCCAAACTAGCCATTTTAATCATTAGGGTGAAAATAGATGTTGAAACTTGTTGGAATGAACTAGGCTTGTTGTATAACTAGCTATTATATCTGTCAGATACTGTCGAGTCGGCTCGAACTGATCTCGAGTCGGTTCGATTGGATTCAAGCATGTTCTATTATATTTCGAGTTTGCTCGGCTTTGATTTTCAAAATATGGCATTCTATTCCTCTGAGAGAGTCAGCTCCGATTCTGATCGAGTCGGCTCTAATCTCAGAAATCCGAAAGTCATCTTTTTGTTCCAATGAGAGAGCTGGCTCTGATTTGGATCGGCCAGCTCGATTCTCAAAATCCAAAAATCAGTCTTTTATCTTTCTGAGAGAGCCGGCTCGAATTCAATCCGAGTTGGCTAGGCTCCATGCGAAGCCAATGCGCTAGTCCCTGTTCATGCTAGAGTCAACTTGATTCAAAAGTGAGTCGGCTCCAATTTTTCATAAAGACTTTTCTTGAACCGTTTGTCTCCAAAACCTGAATTTACTTGACTCAAATGATCTTCTATCATACTTAGAGCCTTCCAACGATGTTTTCCTTAACAAAAACTTTTGGAATTCAAATGCACAGTAGAAATAAATTTAAAAAAATTTAAATATATAACAACAATTGAAAATATGTGATCCGAACCCCAATCCCAAAATCATCTTGATGCATTCAATCAAAAATAAATCACATAGCATATAAAAGAGAGATTAGAAATGTTATACCAAATATGTAGATCCAAATACCATGGTAATCAGTATCCTCGAGATACTTAAGCACGTGCCCTCCAATGATGATCCACATGGATCTCAATCAAGGACTCTCCCCGATCCATATTCGTCGAATTATTTTCTCAAAAAAATTGGTAGCTACTCCATTCCTTGCATCACCAACTCTTCGTGATTTTTTCATTTCATTTTCCTCTCTTGGACATGGCAACCCTCATGTCACTATGCCCTCTTGCTGTCCAACATTTGGACCATGGGAAACTCATAAGCCCAAAGAAATCAGCTCTCATGCTGTCCAACATTTGGACAATTGATACACCACACTTAAGTCCAATCTGATTAACCCTTTTCAGCCCAAAACCATGACCCAAATCTTGACTCATGCTAGAGTCATGAAGGGTGTCAAACACCCTCCAACCATCTAACGCTTGGGCATCAAAAATAGATGCTAATATCCTCATCTACGTGAGATATGGAGGAGTCCTTCTCACAAAAGGACTCCTTCCTTTGGGTGCAAATAATTTTGAGTGTGAAGACCATCTTCACATGGGATAATGGGGCACAGAAACTCTTTCATTTGCATAGAGTTTTTCCTCTGGTTTCCAACTGTTGGTTGCCAGATAAATCCAAGGGGTGTGAACAAACTTTTTCCAAAAGGATCTCCTTCTAAAGCATGAGAAATCCTAAAAGATCAGATGACAAAAAGGCAAGGACTCTTATCCTTAAAAGGAAATGAAAGAGCACCATCTTATGGTGCAAATATCCTCCTCCAAGTGAAACCCCAAGGGCGCCATTCTTCCTTGTACATATGAAAACTCTTCGAAAGGCATGAAGACTTGCTTCTGATGTCCAACTTCTTGGATGCCACCAAGGAAATCAAGGAAGAGGAGTCCTACACTTTTACTTCTCTTAACGCGATGAAACAACTTCCACATGTTAGAATAAAAGCGTGGCCCTAGAATGGTGTGGAGAGATCCTTCTCACAGAAGAACTCTCATCAGATGCTATGCCAACAACTTGGCGCTTAATTTCTCATGCGAAGAAATAAGAAGGGGTGAAACACTTTCACGCCAATCCCAAAATGTGTGGAAGTTGGGGTGTGGTTCCTTTCATGCATCCAACTCTTGGGTGCCATAATTTAAGGAGCCTTGGACCCAATAGGATTTGAACCAAAAGTCCCAATAAAGAGTCCAATTGAACTTGGTCTTTGACCAATCAAAGCCCAATGCCAAACATAAACCAATTAGATTAGGGATTAAGGTTTAGACATGTGCTAGCATGCTTGACTCAAACCCATTTAGGATTTCTATCAAATCCAATTCAATTAGGTTCAACAAGACTAAATCAAAAGTTTTAGATCAATTTCTTTGTATGTGACCCATTGGGTTCCACATCTAGTGAATAGTAGATCCAGATTCATATGCACCTAATCCAACTAGGTCCAAAATATATTGAACCCAAAATGCAGCAATTAATTAGAACTCTTTTAATTAATTTATTAAATTAAACTCTTTTAATTCGTTAAAATTTATAAGTCAAAATTGACATCTAGCAATATAACATGACTACTCAGAAGATGTAGAATTTGATGGAATATCAAAATTATCTTTTCGTGGCGAGTTATCGTGCAATTCAATCCTTCAATCACACAACTCCCAAATAGACCATAGGTATGAAAATATGTCAAGTTCAAATACCTATCCATATGTATTTCGATCTGATGATGATGACTCGATTGATGAATCAGTATAAACTCTTTTCTACTGTTCATCCCTATTCTGATCAGAGATTCTCTGAGTCATCATCTTATGAGATCATATAGGATGTTCTCTCCTCTTACAAGAAGTGATCAATTTTTATTGACTACTCACAACCTCCATACACACTTCACCATACCCAGAACATCCCACGCATATCTCAAAGAGTCATGCTAGAGTATTAACTAAAATATGGATCTAAATATACAAGGTACCATGATGATCTCAGATCAAAGGATCATTTGCACCACTCTTACTGAAGAATCATCTGTTGACATACGATAAGGCTCTATCAGATGTTCTCCCTATGGATCAGTTCAATGAACTCATTCTTTAGTGAGCACCATATCTTTGTATTAGTGTCACCACATAAATGATTGTGAGATCAATCATCCTCTTCATCGAGCATACATAAGAGATACCAATTTTACCAGCATCATCGATCTCTAATTCGATGATCCAACAACTGAAAATATTTTAGACTGGGGCTATCAAGATTTTAGGTCTCATTGGCATGATCTCATCATGGTCCTAAAATTATTGTCCTAATCTATGGGGTTCGTCATAATCATGAATATAATATAGTAAATGATGAAACATAATATCTCATAAATATATAAAATAATCAATGTCATATAAATGAGCAGGAAGATAACATAAAATAGTCCCATCGCATCATCCATGCGATTGGCTTATAGGATACTATTCTTTCAAAAATATTTTTTAACACATTTGAGAGATATTAGTATCAATTTATGCTCTAATATTCTGTGATCATCAAATCATTTTAGGGTCAACAAGAATAATGGCTAGTTTTCAAATTTTAAACATGGCTAATTCTTTCAAGGGCTATTTTCATGCTTCCAATGGCTCAAGCATTAAATGAAGATATTTTTGGGCCAACAAATGTGAAGGATTCATGGAGGGAATTAACTTTTAAAAGAAAGAAGCTC
The DNA here is from genome assembly GCA_000441515.1 of Elaeis oleifera. Classification (NCBI taxonomy): domain Eukaryota; kingdom Viridiplantae; phylum Streptophyta; class Magnoliopsida; order Arecales; family Arecaceae; genus Elaeis; species Elaeis oleifera. The sequence goes on along the minus strand of KE506626.1, from coordinate 104,414 downwards.
ATTGATTATTTAGACAAGTGGATAGTGTGTGGAACCAAAATAGAAAGAGAAAGAAAGTTAAAAGTATCATAAATTCAGTCCTTCCTATATTCAATTTGATTAAAGGAAGGAAAAGTTGTTAAATTTCAATGAGCTGCTATTGAGAAGAAGTATTAAATGCTACCACAATCTCCTAAGCATTCAAGAAAAAAGTTCAAATATTGAAAGCTCAACTACCTCAACTTCTTCAAATTCAAAAAGAGTTCTATTCTTCTTAACTCTATTTCTTGTATTCAATTATTGCTTATTTGTAACAAGTTTCTTAGGTGTAGAAACTTGGGTTAGTCCTAAAAATTAGATATTATTAGGTTTTGATTGGTATCTTCAGAAAAATCAATCAAGATTGATTGTAAATTCGAAAGAAATAATCAAGATTGATTACGAGCCCAGAAGAAATAATTGGTTGTAAGACTTTGATTAGTGAGCTAGTAAAAATCAACTGAGTTGGATTATGAATCTAGAGAAATAATTGAACTGTAATCTTTAAAAGATTATGGTTAGAATTTTTAAATAGATTTGCTTAAGGAGTGGTTATAAGTACCGAGTTTAGCACTGAACTGCTATAAAATTATGGTGTTTGTGATTGTGTTTGCATTACCTTCTGAGGTACTAACTTCTCGGAGAAGGGTCTACCTTCTCAGAAAAGGGTCTATCTTGATCTTTTACCTTCACTATTGAGGCACTGCCTTCTCAAAGAAGGGGTAGCTGCAACTGTAGATGGTATAAACTATGAATTATGGATAAAATAAGATAAGATAAAGTAAACAAAGTCAAAGATAAGGATAAAGTAAATAAAGTGGTAAGTGTTTGATTGGCCAAGGGTCTAATTCGTAGAATTACATTCTAATGTTTATGCAATTCTATTGCGATTTTCAGTGCAGGGGTAAAATGGTAATTTTAAAATTTTTCAAAATCACTATTTTACAGTGGAAATTATTAATTAATCTAATTAGTTAACATAAAATTATCCTACACTAGGATCTAAATATGATATATAGCATGCATGCATTTAATTAAAATTCAAATTAGAACAGTAAACACTTTACT